>SRPO01000172.1:0-49462 GCA_018360065.1 Claviceps pazoutovae
TTGTGGTTGTGGTTGTGGTTGTGGTTGTGGTTGTGGTTGTGGTTGTGGTTGTGGTTGTGGTTGTGGTTGTGGTTGTGGTTGTGGTTGTGGTTGTGGTCGTGGCTGTGGCTGTGAATGTGGTTGTAACTGTGGTTGTGGTTGCTGAGGATACAGAGACGGGTGCCCTTGGGCCGAGTCTTGCGCCAGGTTGGGTTTCAGATGCGGGACGACATGCTCACTCCCAGTTCTACCCTCGACGACGACATCTCTGGCATCGTAGCCAAGACGCTCGGCTTTGGCAAGCGCATTGACCAGCGAGCGGGCACGAATTGTACTCAGCCTTTTGTCCAGCGCTTTGTCCAAGAAGTCAGTGCTGAGTTTGGATAACAATAGGTCTGAGACACTGTCCAGCATCTCCGGTGTCGTATGGGTCAAGAAACTCTTTAATGAAGAGCTGACGAGTTTCCCACCAAAGCGTTGCACACTTGTGTCCAAAGTCGCTGGGGAAGCTTGATGGAAGCAGGTGTTTAGCTGTAACGAGCAGTGAACGAGCAGCAGGTTAGTCAAACAACCCCCTGACCAACGGGAACGCACGAGAGCCATAAAGAAAACGTACTAGGAAGGCATGGTGGTACTCCGACCCCAGCAATGTAGCTTCATGACAGTCTCGTACTACGTGCCGGACTGTGGCACGATCTGTGGCCTTCATTACCTGCAGAAGGTTTTGATATGACGACGACGCAGACATTACGTTATTTGCGGTTCTCGGGGACTCAAAGGTCTTGGCATTGTCGTTTAGATTTGGCGACTGTCCGTACTGCGGCTGACTTTGACGCGGCTGTCCGTGAGCATTTGGCACATTCGACGTCGACTGTTGGAAGTTCTGAGCGATCGTTGGCGGAGAATTTTGGGGATGGTGCTGTTGTTGTTGTGTTTGCACTGGCTGCTGCGATAGTTGCTGTGGTTGACTTCGTTGCGTGGGTTGCCCTGCTTGTACTGCCTGTACTGGTTGCGATGTTTGTGCTGCCTGGACTCCTTGTGCTGCTTGCGCTGCTTGTAATGCTTGTACTGCTTGCAACGCCTGTACTGCTTGTACTGCCTGTGCTGCGTGGTCTGCTTCGTCCGACTGTTGCTGTGGCTGTGATTCCGTAGGATGCGCTACTAATACCGAGGCTGGCGTTGGCACATAAACACCTCCATCAGGCGTCGACGAAGCCATGATAGAATCCTGCCCAGCTACAGAACCAAGTAAATCCCGTCTGTTTGTACTTCAGGAAAGCCAACGCAAACTGAATTCCAGGTCAAGATCGGCCTTTGTCGCAATCGCCACCCGATGAACAATTCCAGCTAATGGGTGTAACACGTTTCTTCGCAGACACTGCGCTTGCGCCCTGTAACGATGGCCGACACGAAAGTTTCGCCAACTAATGCACCTTTTCTCCGAAGACGTGGTAGTCGAATCGCGCGTGAATCGTAACCCTAGAAGTCGATCAAAACTTAGTCACATGATACCAAAGCCGGCGCGCAAGAGGAATCTATAGTCAATCTCTATGCGAAACTGGTGAAGAGCTGGGGAAGAAGGCAGAAGAAAGAAGGAAAGATGTGTATCTCTTGTTATTCAACGAGAGAAGAGCGCAGCGCGCGACACATGATGAAGATGTAAGGATGGAAAAGTCCCAAAGATGGAAGGCGCGCAACGGCGCGCAATTGCCATCTTCGACTGAATTCCACGATGCGACCGATCAGACGCCGTGTGCATAAACTGAACCATGCAATCGATTGATCGCCCCACTTGGCGCCCCCTTTTTTTTCTTGAAGTAACTTACTTTCATAGGCCAGTCAAGTGTTTCTTTCGCAGTAGAAACAAGTGGGAAGCGCGCGACGGCGTTTACGCGTTCTGCACAAGCAAGATCTAGCATGCAGTGATGCCGCCCGAACAATGGTGGAAGCTCAAGAAAGAAGTGTTTGTGTGACAAAAGCCAGAGGAAGTTGGCCTAGCAACGTACGTCGCGCTTCGTTCGAGATAAGCCTTTTTGAGGAAGTCGTCGTTTTTCTTTTTTCTGCTAACAAGGCCTTCGGTTGGTTGGTCGGGTTGATTATCGAGACGCAAAGACTGGTTGCCGTAACGTACTCGCGATGCAGAACCTTGAGGGTTCAGGGAGATTGAAAATAAAGAAGGGGAGGGCCCGTCTTAAAAAAATAACATGGCTGGCGCTAGAGTGAAGAGGTAAGTTGGTGCTAGGGAGAAAGATAAGTTATTAACCAGTGTCCTTTTTACAGAGTACTGTGTGCCTAAATAATCGGGCATATATTTTAGCCACCTGAGACCTCGTTACGGGGACCCACTAGGACTCAGTTCCACTTTCATCATTGGCAATTTTGTCATCAGTGTGGGTGGTGTGGGGACTGAAATTAATGTGTACATCATACTCCGTAGCGGCGTGCACAATGCAAATCACCCAATTTAATTCATCTGAGTCCTGACCCTCCTCCTTCGTCTACAACCGGGCATATGACTTCGATGATAGCGCTCCACGTGCAGCACCAATTAACAAGTCTGGCCCCATTGCGAATAGCATCAAAAAACCTCTCATGAAAACTTTCTTTCGTTCACTCACCTCAAGCTGACATGTCGAGTGAACAGAAATGGACGGCATCACGAGCATCGGTCATTCAGCGACAGTTTGCTAGGAACTTTAGTGTTTCAAAAAGATGCAGCCCCAATCATGGATTCCATAGACGTGATAAGCTCACCAGAAGAACAATGCACCAAACGCTATCCTGCATCATGCCCATGGTGCGCACACCAGACTGTTAAGCAGTTGGCTATAGAACGAGTATCGAGATTTCCTTCTGACTGAATCATCTTCGCGGCCCTGGCCACTCGCCGATACACGCCATCATCAATATCTGATAGTCGCCACTAGTCTGGCCCCTGATGCGGTCGCCGAGACTGCAGCGGAAGCGGTGCTCATATGCATGCTTGACTCTCACCAACATGGCCGGATTCCAATGGAAGCGCACAATCCGGGCAACTAACAAGCCATGATTCGTGGCCTCGGGTACCATAGTCTCTTCAATGAGACCGGCGGCATGCATGTACTTGTCGATGGCGTGGCGAAGTTGGAAAAGCAGAGCGTCTCTCAGGGGCCCAGAAAATTCCTGTTTCCAACAATTAAACTCAGTCCAGTGCCACGCTTTATTTCGTCTCCGTCAGAGGACGAAGGCTGAAACCGACGGATTATCGACATGAAAGAAACCACTTACAGACTCGATGACCTCGTCCAGGTCCAGGTTGAATCTTTGTTTATAAGCATGCCAGATTGCACGAATCTGATCATCATTCCTGTGGCTCAGAATGTGACAAACAGGAAGCTCATCCGTACCCACCTTGCCTGTGGTGGCCTTGTGAATCTGCGCCATGTCATCATCTACCTGTTGAGGATTAACGGGGGCTGCTTCCTCGGCTCTGTTCGCGGAAAGAACCATGAGGAGGTGTCGCTCGAAGTTGGCGCTCAGCTCGCCCTTGACCGTCTCTTCCATCAGGTTTCTGCGGTATAGTTGACAGTAGGTGGATTGGATAGCGTTCATATCGGCGTTGGATCGGCCGAGTAAGATGTCGTTCAACACAACTTCTTTGGGCCCTGGGCCTGACATTGCATCGTATATGTTGTGCACATCGGACAGCAATGGCCCATGAGCGATCTGAGACAAACCCTCGCGGAGCCAGCCGTACGTTTCATCTTTCAAATCCGAGATTAGATCATGCCTGAAGGCGCGTGCAAATGCTGCACGTATCATGTCGATTTGCAGCGCATCCTTGTTTGCTAGCCTTTTGATCAAGGCCTTGCGGTCACATCCAACACCTTTCATGGCCGCACGCAGCTGATGTGCATCCGGATTGGCGTCCCAATGAACGATCTGGGTAGGACCATAACCCAACGTGGGAGACGTCGGAGGGATCGGGGGCGGCGCACCCCAGTCAGTTACCTGCTGAGGAGTTACCCGCTGAGGCGGCGGCGCACCATACTGTCTTGGAGAATATGAAGACGCACAATGACCACACCACAATGGTGGCCATATTTCTTGATATTCGCGGTGTTGAGCTGGGGGCCGTTGGACGTATGGCTGTTGATGGTAGGGAGAGATGTACGGATCTCGAGGCGGTGGAGGCTGGTAATATTCTTCTCGCTCAGCCGGGGCATACTGGTCATGCACGCGACCAGAAAGAAGAAGCGCGCAGCACTGCTGTGTTTGAAGAAGAGGAGTAGGCGATCCAGGCTCCTGCGTCTGAAGAGGAGGGGGAGCTTTGGGAAAGTGCCTGTTTATAGGAGGAAGAGGGCCCCCGGGCTGCTGCCTGTTAAAAGGAGGGGGATGAGGGAGAGGGGGCAGAGGACCACGAGGGATAGGAGGCGGCGGCGGAGTCGGAGGAAGATCTGGAAGCAACTGGTCCAGAGAAGGAAGAGGACCATGATGGCGCTGTGGCGGAGGTGGAGGCAGCTCTGGCAACAAATAACACCAGATCCAAACATCAGCACCGCAGATTTGTCGCCGAGTCGTCGCTGTCGTACGCGAGCAACGCACAAGACGTCAGGGTTGGAGAATGTACTCACGACCGTGGAAAGGCTGCTGCCCGTGGCCGCTGTAGTAGGACATACTATACTGGCCGGGCAAACCGGATTCGGGAGCGGCCGGCGCGATGGTGCGACGGTGCGATGATACGAAGAGGCTCGTTCTCGTCAAGTCGGAGGCAACACCAAACGGTCACGCACGATATATCGCAAGACAGGAAGGCAGAGAAAAGAAGGTGTATGAAGATGACATGGCAGCGAAGCGGAAAGATGCCAAAGACGCAAAGAAATGCTCTAGTATTGGCCGGCCGCTGCAGCAGATGGCACTCTGACGGGCATCGGCCGTCAGCGTCTAGACTCTAGGGCATGCATCGTCGCGCAAGTCTCCGTCGGCCTGCTGCCTCCTGCTGTCTCCTGCTGCCTCCTGCTGCCTCCTGCTGCCTCCTGCTGCATACTGCATTTGTCCAATCCCGCCCGTTGGACATTCCCAGGTCAACGTTACGAACCTTCATTCGAGAGCTCGACGGCCACCCGCTGCTGGAGGGCCTCACTTTGACCAAACCGACGTGCGAGTTTGCCCCAGTTCGGGTTGCACCAGTCCAGTGATCACTGACACCTGCCATATTCGTCGGAACCCGCTTGAGACCCCGCAGCGCGGACAGAAGCCTCGCATGGTGACGTTTCTTTCGCAGAGGCAAAGCAGAGGTTGAGTGGTTGTGGGAGGGCGCTTCAATGAATGCATGATGCGTTCCCGGCGAATGTTACCGTGGGAAGTGATACTGTATGTTACGACTTTTCGAATATGCATAGCCGTGCGCGCTGCACGTTGCAGGTCGACCTTGATGCCGGTGGTTGACGGGCTGTATGTAGCCTGTGACGTCCACGGTCCCTGGACCATGACGCACCCAGCCAGTCGGCCCCACGAAGCCTGATTGGCCCTGGACCCTGTCTCCAACTGTCGATGCCCCGTAAGTTGTAACGGCGCGCCACCACTGGAGCCAATGAGAGCCCGGTGCCTGTCGATCTGACCCAAGAAGTGGAGAACAGGCGGGCAGTGGACACTGGACGCAACTGCCTGCCAACTGCAAGTCTGCAACAGCCAACCACCACATTTTCACGATATGCAGCCCGACTAATTCCCAGCCACCGCGACGATGGACTCAATTCCCGCCGCTCAAAACCGTTGCGCCGCGCCATGCATTGGGCTTCCCGCATTCCTCTTCCATGCAACGTCGGCTGAACCTTAACACATTCCTCACAAAATCGCTTCCGTCACATTATTGCCCTGAACCGATCATATATATACATCACCCGCTACTCTGTCCTTCGCCGCCATGCAAGCGCCCGTTTCTCTCGCCGCTGCTGTTTCGGTACTCATCGCGGCCGTAGCCGCCCTTCCTCAAGCAAAAATTCTGCCTCGTGCTGCTGGCAGCGCGCCAAAGCCAAAATACAGCGTCGTTGCCCTCGAGCCGGGCGAGGATGGCAAGGGAGACGGCCACAACGGCCCGGGGGTGCAAACCGTCGTCGAGACGGTCGTGAAGACAGTAGTGAAGACGGAAGGGCCTACGACACAGACTATCACCAGAACCGGTGAGCGAATCACCATTACCAACCTTGCACCGACGACCGTACCCGTCGTACCCATCGGGGGCAACACCAACACCAACACTATTGTGACCGTTACCGTTTCCGTGACGGCAGAGCATACGTCTGAGAGGGGAGCCAGCGATTCCACAACCACAACGCGAGCCACGTTAACATCGACTGAGACGCATTCGCCGCCAGAGGTGACTACGTTGTCGACAACGGCGACTTCAACGCCCCCAGTTCCAGAGCTGTCGACTTCTTTCTCGACGTCGTCGCATGTTCCCGATTTCAACAGCAGCACGAGTCGATCCTGCACGGAGAGCACTCTGACAACATCGCAAACGCACATTTCTCAAACTTCTACTTCAGGCGGCACCACTACTCCCACTGCTTCCTCTGACTCCAGCCGAGGGCCTTTGTCTTCCATGACGACCACCACAACGACTGGTCTGGGACCGATTCCCACGACCTTGGATACCGTTCTCCTCACAACTCATGTGTCGTTGACCTCGACCAAGTCACATGATGATGGGAAGTGGCATACCACTTATCCTGCGTGGAACGAGTCAGCTCCGCATACGTGGCGGAAAATCTAAAGACCAATAGACACAGACGTATTCCTGTTCTACGCGCATACTAGCCATGGTTTTCTTCACACTGTTCTAATATCATTATTCCCGATCTTTTGATTTTTTTTTTCCTGCTTGTCTATATTCTTTCTATTTCTTGTTTATGATGGAGTGAACGATTATGAGCGTTATGCATAGGAAGTTGAAAAGGGCCAACAAATGGTTGATCATGGGCATGCGTGCCATTATCCATTTGGCATTTAGAAGATTCGCACGCAATGCACAACACGCATGCATTGCTTGCTTGCATGGATTATGGCTGTGATGCAGCTGATGAAGGATGAAGGGCAGCACGCACCAAGCGCTGGGGGCGTGTATTTTCCCGTAATGTTTTATGCTTACGTGCTATGTAGTTAGCGAAAGGCAGCGATGAATTATATAGTCAGATTTATTCGAAAAAACACATAACGGATTTGATCCATTCGGTTGCATGCAAAGTGGATTTAAAACCCTATGTATTGTCGCAAGAAGCTCAATTCATCAGTGCAAGTGCCATTATGCCCGGGATTTTCATTGCAGTCGTTGTGGTGGGGTGGTGGTGAACCGTGAGTCGTGACAATACTACGCGGGTTAGTATTGTTCAAAACACCATACTCACACGAAGCCATCAGGAATGAAATACAGTACAGCATGCACTTCAATTCGTTTCGCTCTCCTTGTTTCTTCTTCCATTTCATCAATTTCCACAACTTTTTAATTCGTTTGATCCTACTTGTCGAAGGTGCACAAAACTGAATCTATTTCACCACGACCGACAACGCGTGGAACTCGAGAAGCAGACTACGGCGTACGCATACGGCATACCAAGCTACTTAAATTACTCGCACAACAACAACAACAACAACAACAACAAACATTGCCTCATTCTCGCCTGAAAGGAGCTACCAAAAACCCCATTTCCAGTCCCAATTCACTCCAACAGTAAAGACTCCACGTCCCTTTTCCCTCCGTGATCATCTACAGACTACCAGAATTACTCACCACCCCGTCATCAGGCAGAGCAACACCCATTCTAGGCGCCGCATCACCACCACTTGCGACCTACGCAATGTTCGTCCTGCCCACCAATGTCCTCGCGGCGTCCCCGTCTATTGCCTTTATCACTATCCAGCCCTCCGCCCCGGGAGTCCCGCAACCTATCGTGGTGGTGGCATTGCTATTCACCTGCATCCTGTGCCTGCTCACAATGGGGGCCGTGATTTTTGTGATTAGGAGGCGGAAGAGCGTTGTGAAGAAGGTGGGGGTTGGGGAAGAAGAGTACTATAATAAGAGTTGATGAGAAGTATGGATGTGCGCCTTTGGGCATTTGCGGACGATAGGTTGTCGTTGTCGTTGTTGTTGTTGTTGAGGGAGGGGCCGCGATATCTGGAAAAGCTGGTCTTGCCTGTATTTAAATGAGCTTTGCATAACCTTTCCTTTTTTTTTTTTTTCATGGAGTGGCCTTCTTGATGAATTTGTGTCAGGAGAGGTGGTGGTGGCACGGAAAGCATGATTGCTTAATGGGCTTCTGGGAAGCGAATCAGATTCACGTCGATTGCGCGTCTTTGGTATCACGATTTTGACACGGCTTTGGCAATCAACCTCTTCCATCTCACACCTTTTCTTCTATGCATGTGAACAACGTCGAACAGGACTCATCGATGGAGAAATAACGTCGCCTCGGCACACAGGAAACTCAACTGAGTAGACTACATGCGACAAGCGAGTATTACTCTCGCAAGTACATAGCATTATCCGGTCGATCGGCGCATCAAGCATTCAACTTCTGCACAGACACGGCTGGTGCGAGGTGCTCAAGTCTTTGCAGTTTCTGGACGGACATGCTTAGAGAGACCCTGCTGAGCAAGTAGCTTGTGTTGTTGCACATGCAAGACCTGTAGGGACGCGATCCCTCTAATTGTAATGGCTTCGGTCGTGAAATGGCTTTCCGCTTGTGACGTATGGTCGCAAATGGACCATAAGTTCATAAATCAAGTTGTCGCGGGCGCGGCATGTCTGCATGATGCATCCGTTGACGGAAGAAGACAGTATCGAGGATCTCAGAGTCGACATTGATTGGCTTGTGGCGAAAAAGAGGGAGGGAGAGTACGACATCTCTCTGCGCCAAGACCTGAAACAGCTGCCGTCGTTCTGGCGTGACGATGAACCCATAGATCGACGGTGGCCGGCTGACGGGAAGAGAGTTTCGCGCGACCAAACATCACAACCGGTCTCACCAAGAAACGGCGAATGGACCGGCTGCGATGGCTTGGCCACGAAGCGGTCGTGAATTGGCCATGGAGTAGAGCACAGAGTGTGGTCTGGCTCCAGTCATTCGCCATCAAGCGCATCGCGGTTGGGCTGCCGTGAGGACAGCATGAAGTACGCAGCTCTAGTAGAGGCCGATTGTACCAAAGGAAGTCGCCAAAGGAAGTCGCCAAAGGAAGTCGAAAGAGACTGGGTGAGGGCGATGAGCTTTTGTGACTTCTTTTGACATACTTATGGCCAGACTGCTTCCCCTTTGTGTTTGTGGGATCCCGCCACTTGCATGCACCGTTTGCACGTGCAACGGAAGTCAGCCGACCAGTTCCTGCCGCAGCGCGTTCAGGGGAACGCGGTGCCGCACGACGTTGAAATCACGACAACCGCTTTCTCTCTACCATCAGCTAAGACTCTTTGACAAAACGCAGTCATCACGCTCGCTACACCAAGCACACGTACTCGCAGCTGATGGTTCTTTATCAAGCTGTTGATGCAAGCTCTGCAACCAACCTGCGACCTGCTTAATTAGCTTCCAGTCCAATCCCATCGTTCCGCTCGAACCCGCCTACCCACAACACCCAGGGCCGCCGAGGCCACCGAGGCCACCGAGGGTCCAACGCTCCTCGCATCGCGTGGCGACAGACTCGATTCCGCCGGTCCGCCTATGGCTCCGAGGCATACGCCAGTTGTCAGACCCGACGACTCATGCTGGGTGGACGTCGACAAGGAGGGCGTGCTGCAGCCACTCGACGCGCTCAGCATGTCCGATGCCAATGTCAAGGGCCCCAATCGATTTGCAGTTCAAAGGGGGAAGATCGTGCCCCAGCATCAGTGTAGCGACGTGTAAGTCAAGATCTTAGATGAGTGTTGACTTCATGTGGTGCGGCCATTGTGAACCCACTTGTTTCCACCGTGGGGGCGTGCTTTCAGAACTTAGCCCGGGCTTTTGGCTTCAGCGTTGATGTGTCGCCGGGTTGATTCGTCAAGCTTCCCTTTTCTCGTGCTTTCGTCTTGTTTGTGTCTTTGTCTTTTTGCTTGCTTGTTGCTTGCTCGTTCAAAAAAAAATGGGCATGATCTGGGCACTTATCGGATCCTGACCGTTGGCGCTGTTGGCACAAGCTTCCATGCAGACTTCTGGTCCCGCCAGTCGGCCAGTACTGGCGGAGCTGCAGTCGAACAAGGAACTGTCCACGTGCGCGTCTTTTTGATCGACATTCGAACACTTGACTAATCTTGCCTTCGCTTGAGGCCAGTGTGCTGTTGCCATCACAGAACGGATACGGATCGACACGCTCTACATCACCTCACCCACGACGAAGCTCCCGCCGCACACAGCCGAGACTGGGGAGGGAAAGCAATTCTGGTGGACGATCGACGTCTTCGGCCTACAGCCATAGCGACGGGGAACAGTCGTCCCCCACACCCGAGTACATGCTGGCTTCTTCCGATGTATCTCGCGGCCTCGCCGCTCTACAAATTTCACCTCCCAGCTCGCCAGAATTTGGCGGCGCAACCCAAGGGTAAGCGTGCGGTGGCCGGCAACACGCCGACGGGACCCGGCGAGAATAGCATGATGACAATGACTGTATTGTAGCATGACTAACTCGGCTGAGCACAGGGCCGGAGACGTATCCCCGATAGACGATGGTGGTAATCTTCATCGCCCAGACTTGGCGAGAAGTCACCTCGATACACGCCATACACCGTCTCAGCAACGGAAAGTCAGCATGCCAAACCTGAGTTACGCTGGAAGTCGCGATCAAAACGCTGCACCCCGACACCAAGCTATAGCACCCTCGGATGGAAGAGACAGAGGCTGGCCTCAGCAGGGACATACACACATGGGGCAAAACGTAAACTACCCTGATAATGCCAATGGATCACGAGACGTCTCGAGAGGTGAGAGACCATATGGCGTTCAAACGACCATTTCCTCGTCAGCAAAAGACCGCTCAAAGTCTTCGTCGCCATCGTTCAGTCAGCGAATGCGCCTTGTGGGCAAGTCGAAGCCGGTGGCCTTCGACAGTCGCCCGCCGTGGAATGGGGCCAGTGGCCGATCTGTCGTGGTGGAACCGGTGAGAGATGATTTAACTGTTCCACCATTGAACGTCCCCCCCAGAGTGAACCAAAGACATGGTCATGCTGGGGCATCCGGAGCCGCACCTCTTGGGGCTGAAACACTGACACCCAGCACTGGTGGAAGTGCCATGCGAAGGCTACTCCAGGGCAGCTCCAAGAACAAGCCGAAGACAACGACAACTCGCGCTGGTCCAATGAGCGTAGAGAAGCAGTATGCAACTGCCGAAATACCTGAGAGGTCCTGTTCTGGCCCTCCGCATATTGAGAATTTGGCCCAAGAGGCTGCTGGATCCCGTGGCGCGTCACCCCGTGGCCTGCAGACGCAGGCTCTTGGGTCTCACCCACCTGATTTATTCATGCCATCCCTACATGTCATAAAGAGAAAGCCTGCTCCTGTTGCATCCACGGCAAGCCCGGCATCAACCTACAAAGCCGTAGGAATTGATTTCTTAGGCGGGCCTGTTGAGAGATTGGGAGCAGGAAGCCTTGTGCCTCCCGCCCGCATCCCATCAGACTCCCGTTCCGAGGCGACAGCGTCAGGCACGCCGCCGTCGCGTTTCAGCACCACGACCTATGCAACGTCGGATCCAGGAAGTCCCCGACAGTCTATTGAGGGCATTGCTCCGCCGCCTGCTGTCCCCCCACCCGTCCTCAGCGTAATGGATCGTAGTAGACCAATAGCAAGCGGACGAAGCAAATCTTCGGGCTCACAGCAACCGGTTTTCATTGCCATATCGGGCGCTTTGACGTCGACAGAGGAACTGCAACAGCGGCAGCAGCAGCTCTTGACCGACAACGACCGTAATCAGGAGCAGAACCGATCAGTCAGCGACACCACGATGATGAACCGCGACCGTCAATCGTCCATGCTATCCACGTCAAAGCCTCTCCCACTTGCACCAAACCAGGGGAAAACCGGCGACGTCGTCTCTCAACTCGACGCGCAAATCAATGCCCTCTTCCATCGCCGCATCAACATTGAGAAATCCATCAAGCAGATGACAGAACTCATGCCACGGGACAATCTGCTGGCAAGCAATGACGTGGTGCGCAAGCGAGAAGACGAGAAGAAAAAGGTGGACAATCTTCGACAGGAACTGGCTGAGATTCAGAGGGAGGAGCACGAGCTGGGGCTTAAGCTGTACCGCGCGCGGAAACGGCAGGAGAGAGAAGCGGATTACGAGTCGACGCCGCTTTGGGTATCGAGAGTAGCGGGATAAAGGAGGGGGTGACTCGTGAGGGCTGAGGAGGTGAGGAGGTGAGGAGGTGAGGGGGGGGGGGATGAATGAATGAATGGCAGCATGCACTGGGCCATACGGAATGTGCCATTACGCATGACTACATATGTACTTGATTTACATGAGCATGATGTTATTGTATTCATTTTTTTTTCATTAGTTTTTTACGCATAATTTGAAGCACGAACTCTAAATAAAGGGACAAGGAAAGAGACGAAAGGAATTAGAGTTTCGTGATGGCAAGAGGAGTGTCCGGCATGTGGCTCTCTGGGCGATGAGGATCGAAGTTTAAGTGGTAAGTACGGAGTATCAAAGGGGCCTAAAATTGCCGAATACCTAATAGTAATAGGTAAATTTACATGTCGAATTGCGTTGCGCTCTCCACTCATTTAGCTCTCAGACTCCTGCTTTCTGAGCGCTCCCTTCCCACATGTTTCCTGTCCTAGGTACATGTAGTTCGCGTTTCAGATGGTGAATGGGGTGAATGGGGTGAATCAAGTGAGTGAATGAATGAATGAATGAACGTGATTTCAAATGTTCTGAAAAACTCTAGCCAGCCAGCGATCCTTGCAGTTAACCAGTGGGGCCAGGTCTACCCGCACTATACATGCCATAATTAGGTATGTACTTACCTCATAGGCGCGCTCTTCAGCGCAAACTAAGGATAGGTTTCTCGCTATGTACATACCTGTACATACCGCCGCTACGGCGCTACCTCATTTCGTTTGTTGCTCCCTTTTTGTGCAACATCCGGTAAAGGTAACCGAAGCAAGTTTCGTCCCCTTTTTTAAAAAAATTAAAATTTCTCCTTGCACCAGGCGAGAGGCGGACTCGCTTGAGATCAGATTTCCAAGTCACCCCTGATTTCTCGACACCCTGTATGGACACAGGAACATACTCCGTAGGTTGGGTTGTACGACACGACTTTGGTGATCCCTGAGCCTTGTTCAAATGTTGGGTTGGGCAGAAATCCCGCCGTCCGTACTTCCGATACTGGGTATGTGTGTATGTGTGTGTGTGTATATATGTATGTATGTATGTACATGTAGTGGCTTCGGTAGGTAAATTTAGGTACTGTACCTAGCTCCAGCTCCAGGTCGGGTCGCTGTTGCGATAAATAAGGTGGTCACGCGACGGCAAGGCGATGGATGGATGGATGGATGGATGGATGGATGAATGGATGGATGGATGGATGAGGGGGTTCTGGCGTGCTTCTAGGGCTCAAGATCGGATATTCGTACCTAGAGCAGGTACGTAGGTAGCGCGAGCATCTCTGCCTCTAGCCTAACTACCCAGCCTTGCTTTGCTTTGCATTGCTTTGCTAAGGTATGTAAATTACCTTTGATGAGGGCATCTGCACCAGACGGGACAGCCGCGCCGAAACGCGTTAAGCCAGATTCTGCAATAAAGACGAGAGCAAGCAAGCAAGCAGCGACCTGCGCTTTTCGAAACACTTCTTTACCGCGCGAAACAAGCAGGAGTCCGGGACTCAAATCAAAGTGAAAGAAGGGATTGAGGGGAACTCGGTCACTCGGTCACTCGGTCACTCGGGACATGGACGCGGAACTTGGAAGTGCGGAGTATGTACGGAGTATTGCCGCCCACATCGGCAATGGCCTGCCAGGGCCCAGCCCAGGCCAGGGGGGGGGGGACTCAGGACAGGAACGACATCGAATCGCCAGGAATGGGGCATTGGGGGCGTGCGTCCCTGACTCCCTGAAAGTCAAGACTGAGGCACATATGTACTCCGTATTACGTTGTTTTGCCTGGTCAGTGGTGAGCGGAGGCTATGACTATGGACAAGGACTTTGCGCTTGTCCCGCGTTTGCGTGTTTGAATCTGCCGTGTCGTGAAGCGCAGAGTTGTGTGGTTTCGTGATAAACAGGCGCGATGAGAAGGGGCAATATGAAGAAATTGTGTGGTGCGTCGCCAAGGGATCAATCCTTTGCCTACGAGGTCAATGGCCATGGCTAACTTACCTACGGAGTACACAAGCTCACAACACATGTCCGGTCAATTTTTTTTTTATCAGTGATTTGTGTTTTAGACCAAAGGTTAACTGTACTGTACTGTACTGTACTGTACTGTACTGTACTGTACTGTACTGTACTGTACTGTACTCCGTTGGTATTAATGTACCGTTTGTGATTGTTGGTCGGTTGGTACTCCGTAATTGATAAACAAATTCGCCCGGAAGACAGACCCGGTTGTATGGACTCCGTATGTACCTAATGGAGTAGCAGCCAGAAATGCGGGATTTGAACCCTGACGACGGCTGACGCAGAGGGTAATTAACAGAAACCTGGTATAGACTAGGAGTAGGCTCCATCTTCCTCCTCTGCGACGTGTTTCCCCAGTTCTCTTTCTCCTTTGCCCACGGGCCACGCGTTACCCGAGCTCCTTTGAATAGACAAGACGCAAGTTGCAACCGAACTTCTCCACGGGCTGACAGGCGTCCTTGTCCCATTTCAGCAAATGCTGTCTGGTGTGGTGTCTGAATATGGCTGCCACGCGGCTGCAAACATGGCTGCCTATCGACACTTTTCTGCATCGAGGCAACGGGACGACACTCCAGGGGACCAAATGGCAAACAAGTCAACGACGTGAATATTGAATCAGATGATCGATCGAGCCAGCGAGGCGGGGTTCGTACGTCTGGCCCAAATTTGTCGGAGTTGTTTTGCACTCTGCGCGGCTCGAGCCACTTTACCGTCGGTCCTGGGGTTCCGTCGGCTTTTAGCCGATATAAACAAGAAACTCTGGTTCCGCAAATAGAGGGGACGAAACAACATGTGTCCTTGAATGGTTAATCAGGAGGGGGCGTTCGAGAAGGACAGGCTGTTCCGCGCTTCGTTTGGAAGGGCGGGAGGAAAAGACGGGTAAGCTGGATCTGACGCGCGGCTCAATGTCGTATGGACGTCGCGTTAAGGTGAGGTCCAGAATTCATCGTCAGCATGGCCAAACCGGCCGAGTGCCTAAGAAGACTTTGGTGTTGACGCGAACATGCAGGAAAAATGGCAAACCACCGATACACACAACATAGTTGCCGTACAATATAGTCAAGCACCTCATGGGACCCTGTGCATCGTGATGACGCCCTCAGGATGCAAAATCGGATGGCAGCATCCGGACACCGCTGTCGCGCCCTGCCAGGTCTGCCTTCGTTACGGCCCATGAAGGAAATAAGGCCAACCGAGATATCCTCTGCCGTGCCTATAGGAACAAACAAGGCCCTTCTTGGTAGACTCTCTCTCCCCGTCTCCCCCCCCCCCCCCCCCCCCCCCCCCCCCCCCCCCCCCCCCCAGCAGCAACAGGTTAGAGCAAATAGTTCAGCTCAGGAACCCGTCACGCCATCACTCGAACCATCACTCGCCCTGTCATTGCGATACAAAATTGATTTCTTCCATTTTGATGGCCCTGCTCTCCGGCAAAAGTAACGGCGCCCTCTCTCCCCTCCCCTCCCCTCCCCTCCACTCCACTCCCCCGGTTCCAGCCCGGCAGAAAGGGAACTGCCTTATCACCGATTTCGTGTGCCTCCCGAGCCGTACACAATTCGGGACTTATCGTTGTGGGCGTCTCGACGCGCGACATTGCTGCATTGTCTGTGGAGATGTTTAATGCATCCCGTCGTCTTTCCAAATCCCTCCCCCTTCGAGATCTCGGAGCCCTGCTCGTCTATTCCAAGAGCAAAGCACAAGTCCGTCGGGCCGGGTCTATTGCTCGCCAAGTTCGACATGACAAGAAAAGAGCCATCGACCGTCGACAGAGGCCGTATCGTATCGACAGATCAACAGCAGCAGCAGCAGCAGCAGCAGCAACAACAACAGCGACACCACCGCGAGAGAAGCGGCATCGTCCCAACAAATAGCCTCCTCGCACGCCTCGCTACCAAAAGCTACGGGTGACGATGGCCGGCGATAGGAAGGGCTTCCGCGATGACGGTCGCGTCACTGCACTGGCTCTAGTGTTTCTTTTCCTGACGCCTTTGTTTTTGATTGTTCGGTTTTGGAGTCGCATGGGCTCAAGGCGTGGCCTTGGTCTGGATGACTTGCTTATTTTGGTATCTTTTGTGAGTTTGCGATATTTTACTGAGAAATCCCCGTGGTGGCATCCACAATCAACATCATACTAATTGGAGGCCCTTTTGCCGAGAGCCCAGGGATGCACTCTTGTCGTGCAAGCTCTCGTCACAGTTGCGAGTAATGCCAATTTGAGTAAAAGTCCCAAACACCACGTCCACGATGATAAACTCCAAGTGTTGAAGGCAAGTCCGAGAAAGCAAAGTCCAATCCTGTATTTTTTGTGTGTCATCTGTGAGGCCCAGCAATGCGAAGCCCCGAAGCAGCGAAACCGATCTGACCTTTTTTTTCTTCTTTGGTAACCTAAACAGCTCTTCTACGTCGCTCACATCTTCGCAAACATGACCATCAATCTCACCAAATCCTCGATTCTGCTCATGTATGTGCGCGTGTTTGACCGGAGACGGTTCCGCATCTGCTGCTATGTCTTGCTGGGTATCGTGGTCACATACATGCTCATTACCGTCGGCTTGTTGATCTGGCAATGCAGTCCGATTGAAGGTGCCTGGAACAAGAGTTTGCGCGCCACCTGCGTTGGCTTGACCGGCCACTCGTACGCCAATGCGGGCTTCTCACTCGCGACGGACGTGCTGATTCTGGGCTTGCCTGTGATGCCGATTTGGGAACGCGAATGGCCTGTTGGCCAGAAGAGGGCCTTGCTGCTTGTCTTTGCTCTGGGCGCATTGTGAGTGTATTCGAGATCCCAGTTCTATGCGAAACCATATACATGGCTTCATGACGCGGGTGGCTGCCAAGATATAACTGCAGGCAAGATCTCTGACTTAGTTTTTTTTTTTTTTTTTTTTTTTGGGGCGTTTGTAGTGTCACCATCAGCTCCATCATGAGAGCCACCACGCTTGACTTCATCCCTCAGAACAAAAAAACTATCAGTAAGTCTCGCCTCCGCCACACATGAACCGCCTCGCTCGAACTTCCCGACGCTCCCTCTCCTAGAACCCCCACGACTAACCCGCTCGCGCGACCCTTCTCTAGACGACTTGACGCCAACGCTGTGGACATTAAGCTGGACCATCGTCGAGGAGAACCTCGCCATCATATGCGCCTGTCTCCCGATGTGCCGCTCCGTCCTCGCCGCCCTCGCTGCCCCCTTCGTCGACGCATCGTCCCCTACCAACAACAACGGCCACAACCACAACCACAACAACATCACCACCACCACCATGACCACCGGCGCGATCGACGCCCACAGCGGCTCCGCCTGCGGCTCATGCGTCTATGCCATGCAAACTCTCCCCAAAGAAATCATGCTCTTCGGATCGCAAGACAATCGCGATTGGCGGCCTTATACGGGGCCGAATACACGGGGGGATTACCCTAGCGCTGTGCAGTGCCGGGCAGAGGATAGCATCAACCAAGTTTGTATTCATGCGTCCAAGACGCGGCCGCCTGGTTTGGAATCCGGGGGGAAGATCTGGATTACGACGCACTATGAGATTTCGTATGAGAGTCTTTCGCATAATGAGCATTAAAGGGGTGTACCGTGTGGGGGCCGCGGCGGGGATGGGATTGATGACCTTGGGTAGGTACCTAGATTGGCCATGATGGTGTCAAAGGGTTGTTTTGACATGGAGTCTTTTTTTGTAGCCGGTTTGTGTTTGTATCTTTTTCTTCTTTTTTTTCTTTTCTTCTGGTGTCAATAGATACATATAATAGGGATTTTGCTGGGTGATTGGTTGAATGAGTGATGTCGTACGGTGTCACGGCACATATATATATATGGTAGGTACATTGACGACAGTACGGAGTAAGAATTCTTTCGTTTTGTTGCAAGTACTTTTTTTTTTTAACAGAGGCCATCTTGAATAAATGAATCAAGCAGCACATTTCCTGGGCAGCCACTACACTACGATAATGCTTGTTGTCAGAATCCCTAAGATCAGATCTTACTCCCTTCTGCGCCAGTCTTTGCGGAATCCGACGCAGGGATGCCGAACTCTGTTTTCTTCCTCCACCTGTTCAAGACATGTTCTCCGTGATTTCGACACGATCGAACAACATCTGTCGATACCCCATGTACTCCTCTTGCCTTCTGCTCCAACTAAGACATGCCATGCCCTCCATGAATTCGACCCGATCCCATAACATCTGCCGGTATCCATATACTCCTCCTGTCTCCCCACCCCCCGCTCAAGACATACCCTCCATAAGCTCAACCCGATCCAGCAACATCTGTCGATACCCCATATACTCCTTCAGACCCTCCCACTCCGGCCCCGTCTCCTCACCATATCTCCACGACTCCTTAAACCCCCACGCACAGGCAACCCGATCCAGCGCCGCACGCTCCTTCTCCCGCAACCATCGATACCGCAAGGGCGTACCAGGCATCCACGTAACCCTCTTCATATGGGCATTGCGACTAAACAGGGCAATAAGCCCCAGAGAGCCCGTGGGAATAATATAACCAGCTATACCGACCGCACAATAAAGCGTCGCGGTGGACACGTCCATTGTATTCTGCAAATTCGCCGCATACGCGCCCGCCATGGCCAAAACGCCAAATGGGAGCCCAGCCATGCCAAAGGCCGGAGCTGTCCAGTGGCGGATCAGTCTCTGGCGCTTAAACGCGAGTTTGGCATAACTTGCTTCGATGATGCCGAGCGAGGCATCCAGGTTCTTGGCGTCAATGGCTGTCTGGAGCGCCATATCCGCGACAGCCTCTTCGACAGCGCGCGTGGGCAAAGTAGGAAATTGTCTACGGTACGCGATTTGGCCGTTCTTCACAAAGGGGTTGGGCTTTGTTGCGTAGAGCTCCAGAACGGATGGGAGGGTTTCGGGACGACCGAGCTGTGCCTGGATCTGGACGTACACCTCGAGTGACTCGGGTGTCATGGCTACATTGGGGTGCGTGATGATGGTATAGGCGGCGGAAGAGACCCTGTCGATGGCATCTTGGATGCCCGCGTCGATGGGGAGCCGCGCACCGGTTCGCTCGCGTCCTAGGGTGATGAGCTTGGAGGCTGAGGCCTTGGACTGGGCTTCGGCGCGCTTTAGTTGCGGGTGTAGGGCCGTGGCTGCGCGGAGGCATGTTTCGAGAGCTGCGCTGGTCAATTGAGGCGTGGGAATGCCGTCGATGGAGAGGAATTTCTTGTTGCTGTCTTCTGCGGCGCGTGCCAGGGATGCCGGTGAGCCGAGCTGCGTGGCGGGGAGGGATGAGAGCGAGGATGAGGGCGAGGGCGAGGGCGCAGGCTGAAGATGATTTCTCTGGCTGGAGGGCGGCTGGTTGTCGCGAATGGAGCCGAGCGAGACACTGGATGCCCATCTATGCACGGTATCGTTTGCTAGACGGGAACGCCAGAGGGGGAAGCCGCAAGAGGTGAGGCCATGATGGATCGAGGGTCGTGCCAGTATCCGGGTTCGGGTCTGCGTCCGTGTCGAGGCGCATGAATCGCAGACGAAGCCGACGGCTCGAGGCGATGGTCTTCTCATGGTCGTTACGCACTTTTGCGCGATGTCGAGATGCTGCTGATTGTGGTCGACCGATCGTGTTTCGAGGCTAGAAAGATGGCGACAGAGAAAAAGAGTTGTCCGCCCACCAATTCACCGAACCGGCGAAGGGGGCGTCTCCACATTTTCGCACCGCCTCCAACATCATCAAGATTCAAAAGCCGCATTCCCGCAAGAATTACGTACCTTCGGCTGTCGCTTCTGAGAACTCAACTCCACAAATCGTCATTTTACATACGCACACTATGGTCAGCTTTAGAGGCTGAAATCATAATGTTCCAAAGTTCCTGCGCCGCTGCAATTGATAGTGGTCCACCACCACCTCTTGTTTTTGGGCGTGAGGTGTGTTGTAGCCTGTAGGTAAGTCACAACGCCGGTGTGGAAAGCCGGTGTGGAAAGCCGGTGATAAAGTGTGGCGGCCGCATGTCGCGTGAGCCACAAGCCACCCGCACCAGCCACCATCCACCAGACTCGACTCGCAGATGACGAAAGCATGCTTGCGCAAGCATCTGACAAGTCGATAACAAAGCGTCTTTCTTCTCGGACAAACTCAACAATCCAACTCTGTCTCATGCCTCAGACCATCATTCCTTTCTCCTTCTAACCAGCAGTCAATCAATCTCTCACTCGAAACGCCCTGGCTCTCTCCTTGCGTAATCACGAGGCAGCAGGCTTCCTTGCCTCTCACGTCTGACATCCGCTCAACATCCCCTTTCCGTACGAGATCACCGTTGAACCTCGGGGATGCCTCCTCCTCCTCCGCCGCCTCCTCCGCCTCCAGGCGCTGGTCCTCCACCACGAAACCCTCCTATTGCCGGCAATAGAGTAAGTACGCATGAGTTCAAGCTACTGTCTCAATGGCTAACATTGCAACACCTTCTTCAGAATGCCCTGCTATCCGACATCTCGAAAGGGCGACCCCTTAAAAAGGCCGTCACCAATGATCGCTCCGCTCCCATCGTAGGAAAGACGACATCGTCAGCCGGCCCTCCCGTTGGCGGTGCCCCTCCCGTTCCCGGTGGTCTCGCGCCCCCGTTAGCTGTCAATCGAACCCGAAGCAACAGTGATCAAGGAACGAGTCAGGCACCAGCTCCTCCCGTGGATTCTGCACCCCAACTCGGGGGCCTGTTCGCTGGTGGCATGCCCAAGTTGAAGAAGCGTGGAGGTGGTGTCAATACTGGCGCAACATCGGAAGCCTCGTATTTGTCTGATCCTGGAGAGTCCAAACTGTCAGCACCTAAACCTTTGGGTGCTCCGAAACCGCCGGGGGGTGCGGCTCCTGCTGTGCCTAGCAATCTGCGCAAACTCACACCACTTGGAGGATCAAAACCGCCTCCTCCGCCGATAGGAAAGAAACCTCCACCTTTGCCGACGTCGCGAAAGCCATCATCAAGGGCACTTTTCCCCGGCGCTGCACCTCGTCCGCCGCCGCCGCCGTCAAGCGCAGCGCCCACGCCCCATGCTCCTCCTCCTCCTCCACCACCACCACCTCCGACCGCTTCAGCACCAACTCCAGCCGCTCCTCCACCACCGCCGCCATCCTCTGCACCTCCTCTGCCTTCAGGCTCTTCCTCTCCGCGAGCTCAACATCCACCGCCGCCTCCTCCTCCACCAGCCAGTACGGCGCCTGCCTTATCATTAAGCTCAGCTCCATCGCCTCCGCCGCCGACGGCAGCTCCATCGGTACCGACATCACAATCGCCACCGCCTCCGCCTCAGTTGCGGAACAGAGGAGGCTCCTTGCGCCAAAATATTTTGAACCCGATCGCGTACACTCTGTCTGCTAATGGCGCCAGCACGAGTCCTAGTCGACAATCATCGCGTTCACCGATGCTCAGCAATGGGGGGAAAATCGTCGTGAATGACCAAAGGTGGCAGTGGAAAGATGAAAGCTTGTTCCCCAAGCCGAGGGATTTTGTCGGCGGGCCCAAGAAGTATAGAGCTGGCAGAGGCAGCAGCGTGCCATTAGATCTGAGCGCACTGTGATGGCCAACAAGTACTATATTCAATGGCAAATCGTTCAACATGTAGAGAAGTGTGACATGGTTTTGCTGGCAAGATGTGAGCATTGCTACCCAATTCCACTCGAGACTGCAAAGCTGCAAAAACCTGCATGTGCTTCGTCAGGCCAAGCAAATTGCATTTGTGCAATGCGACGTAACTGCTGCGGTATAATACAATTACATAGATGCCATTTCAAAATAGTGTGTTGTACATCTCGTGTTATCCTCAAAATTGTTGCTGCCCACCCCTTGCCGTCCTTACATGGACTTGAGGTAATTGTTCTCCTTAATCTTGGCCTTTCGTTCCTTGCGCATCGCCCTTTTCAATTCATATCGCCTCTGGGCCGCCTCTGCGTTTTCTTCTGCTGTGCCACCCTCCTCGCCAGGAAGATTAATCGACTGCTCCTGAAGAGGAATCAAGGCCTCCACATTTCCCTCTGCGAGAAGTTTGGCCTCCCGCGCTCTTTGTCTCTTTGCGGCAAGGGTTCGTATTTTCTTTGATTTAGCTGTACAGAGTTTTGCGTTAGAATTTTATGCGTATTAACAGTCTTCTTTGATGTGGTGTCCTCATGAGGCAGACTCCCCCCCCCCCCCCCCCCCCCCCCCCCCCCCCCCCCCCCCCCCTCCCCACCCCCCCTTTCACAATTTTTCTTCCGTCTGGACTAGGGAAAAAAAAGTGGTCGTGCAATATCTTTTCGGGGTGAAAACAACAACAGGGTAATACGTACAGAACTGGTCTAAGTCATCTTCAACGACAGTGTCTGTCTTCTTAATGGCTTCCAGACACCTCCATAACCATTCCGGGTAATCTTCGTCCTTTTGGGCCACGGGGTCTTGGCCGCCCTTTATGTAGTTGATCCCTGTGAGGATTGTGCCCTCGGGGCACATCGAGCGCGGTCTATTGGATTGCGATTCCGAGACGTCTTTCTCCAAGGAGGTCAGGATGGGTTCGGTGGAGGAGCGGAGGGGTGTTGGGGCGTGGAATTGTCGGAGGAGGGGAAGTCGTTGCCGTATGGCGCTGACGCGTATGCACCTTGTGCAGAACATGATGCGCTGTGTTTTTGTTTCTTCTTCGCGATGAATTGACGGGGTGTCGTAGAAGCCAGCCGACTTGGTAGAGATGTCCGTCTCTCTATGATGAGGTTGGTGGAAATTTTGGAACATGGAGAATTGGACCAATGGGAGATGGGGGAGGAGGTGGTGGATCTGCCGCCTTGTGCTGCAGGCTGCAGCCTTGCGAGCTTCCCGCGAACAACAACGCAAGAGAAGATGGTTTGCATTTTAATACAATTAAGTAAACGACTGGCCAATCCACCAGATATAGAGTAGCGCTTGGCTTTGCGGCGATGCCAGCAGACTACTCTGATGGTTCTTACAAAGTCGACGCATGTTGCCATGACACGCGCCAGCAAACGGCAACCCGAGACGTACAAGTTCAATCATGTGTATCTCGATCCTATTTTCTGCTATCAATTCTCCATCACATCCAATGCTACTCATGACGCAAAGCGCCCATCGTTCATTCTAGCGATCTTGTCCTTAGGGTGCACTTTGGCCATTTTATCGAGCTCCTCTTCCTGCTGACTCAGGTATTGCCTTTGGAGGTATCTGGTGCCTTTGAACTGGTTCTTGGCAAACAGTTCGGCGTATTTTTCTATTCACGTTCCTTATATGTCAGTATATGTTCTTGGTGGCCAATGGTAAGAAATGGAACGCATCGGGATAGGTTGGCATGATTGCACACCATCCCTTCATGGTAGTGCAAGGAAGAGGCAACAGTAGATGAGCGCGCACCTCGCAACTTGCTGCAATTTTCCAGGTGGTTGACGCCCTCGCGGTCGTAGCATTTGCCTAGTTCCTCACGCACGAGTCGGATCATCATGGCGCCAACCCATTGTTCGCGAATGATGGCATCCTCGGCGGCTTTGAAGGCTCTGGTGTCATCGTAGTCGACCCCGTTGAAGGTTGGCGCGGCCGTAGGCTTTTGGGCCTTGAACATTTCAGATTCGGGAGTCGGCATGTTGGCGGATTGAGGAGAACTGATCTTCGTGGCCCGAGGTTCGTCGTTGTGTATCTCCCTGTTGGTTGAAACCTGCGTGCATGCAGTCGATGTCGATGGCTTGAATCGTCCGGCGTCATGTGATGACCTGCGATGGGCCGTAGTGGAACCATTCGTGCCTCAGACTTCAGGCCTGACGAAATCCACTTCAGCAAATCGCCCGAATTTTCTCACGGAGGTTAAATCCGTAATCAGTTTAGTTGGGGTCCCTGAATCCCTTTGAATTCACCGCCTAACAAAGCACCCACATTTTGCCAGGCGCAAAAAAAAATCTTTCTTCACCGCGCGCAGGGATGAAGGGGAAAAAAGACAAAACTGCGACCTGCCCACCAGAGTTTTCCTCTTCTCTCCATCACTCTCCAGCAGAAAATTCTACCCTTTTCTGCACCTCTTTTCCCATCCCATCTTTGCCTCAATCCATTCTCACACTCACATTCACCATGGCCAAGTCAAAGTCAAAGGATAGCAAGAAGGCTGTCGCCGCCCCTGCTGTCAAGAATGCTGGCGTCGCCAAGTCTTCTCAGTCCTCAAAGTCCAAGTCCAAGGACGTCGCCAAAGCTGCGGCCAAGAAGGTAGTCAAGGAGAAGGAGGTGTCCAAGAAGAAGAAGGTTCCTGAGCCTGAGTCTTCCTCCGATTCGGACAGCGAGAGCGAGTCTGCCGACTCTGACTCCGACTCTTCCGAATCTGAGGACGACAAGAAGACTGCCAAGAAGTCGTCCAAGAAGACTGTCCCTGCTCCCAAGGCTAAGGCTGCCAAGAAGGTCGAGTCTGAGTCTGAGTCCGACTCTGATTCTGAGTCTGAGTCTGACAGCGACTCCGAGGCTGAGGCCCCAAAGCCTGCCGCCAAGGCCAAGGTTGCTGCCAAGAAGGCTGAATCCGAGTCCGAGTCCGAGTCCGGCTCTGACGATGACTCCGACGACAGCGAGTCTGAGAAAGAGGCAGCTAAACCCAAGTCAAATGGAAAGGCCAAGGCTGAAGCCAAGCCTGAGGCTGCCGACTCTTCAGACTCCGACTCATCCGACTCGGATGAGGAGAGCGATGACAAGAAGGCCGATGCCAAGGTTCGTTCACGCAAACTGACCCCTCCATTGAAACCTACACCCACTAACTAAGTTGACAGGACTCCGACTCTGATTCTGATGACGACTCAGATGACAGCGATGATGATGACTCGGAGGAGTCTGACGAACCCAAGAAGAAGGCTGAGGTCACTTCGGCTTCCAAGAAGCGCAAGGCTGACGACGAGATTGACGCTACCCCCAAGAAGGCCAAGACTGATGGCGAGGGTCCTCCCACCTTGTTTGCCGGCAACCTGAGCTGGAACATTGATGACGATGCCCTCCACGAGGCCTTTAAGAAGTTTGAGGGTCTTGTTGGCGCTCGTGTCGTCACCGACAAGATGGGCGGCCGCAGCCGTGGCTTTGGCTACGTCGACTTCGACAACGGCGCCAACGCTACCAAGGCTTACGATGCCATGCAGGGATTCGAGCTTGACAACCGTGCTCTGAACTTGGACTACGCCAATGCTCGTCCCACTGAGAGCAACCCTAGCGATCGTGCCGCTGACCGTGCCAAGAAGCATGGCGACACCGTCAGCCCTCCCAGCGACACTCTTTTCGTCGGCAACTTGCCCTTCGATGTGGACCAGGAGACTGTCCGAGTATTCTTCAGCGAGGTTGCTGAGACCACTAGCGTTCGCTTGCCTACCGACCCGTAAGTAAAACATGTGTCTTGCATTATTACCTTTGGCGAATCTTCAGAACTAACTGTCGTTCCTGTAGTGAGTCTGGTAACTTGAAGGGCTTCGGCTATGTCAGCTTCAACTCCATTGACGATGCTAAGAGCGCGTTCGAGCAGCTGAATGGAAGCTCCATTGGCAATGGCAGAAACTCGCGCACCATTCGTCTCGACTTTGCTGGCGCTCGCCCTCCTCCTCGTGAGGGTGGTGGCTTCGGTGGACGCGGCGGTGGTGGTCGCGGTGGCGGTGGCCGAGGAGGTGGCCGAGGTCGCGGTGGTGACCGTGGCCGTGGAGGACGCGGTGGCTTCGGAGGCCGTGGCGGCGGTGGATTTGGAACCGGTGCCAACCGAACTCCTTCGAGCTTCGCTGGCACCAAGATGACCTTTGACTAAACTGAGGGCGCGCACACGTGAGGGTTTCCAGCGGGCTTTGCTGCATCAGTGGGCTTTTGTGGGCTGTCATTTTTTCAAAACAAGTTGCGGCAGTGTTGCTTGCATGCAACGTTACTGCCTGTGGGCTTTGAGAGAAGCCGTCCCCTTCTATCAAACGAAGGGGGCGGCGATAGACCTGGGGTACCTTGACACACCTGATCCGTTGGCTCGTGGCTATAATTGGGCTCTTCCTCTGCGAAGACAGTGGCGCTAGATGGCTTTCTTTTTACTGTGGCTTTTTGATATTTGGACTTTCGTGGGCTGTGGGCTTGTTTGAGCAAAAGCTGTGCTGTTGCTGTCTGTTGTCCGTGCAATAAACAACAACACACTGCACCAATGGGATTCTGAGGGATTTTGACCTGCCGATCTTGACATGCTGTTTCATTTTCTTCCAAACGGTTCCGAGAAGAAGAAACTGATTCAGGTGTTGGTCCTGCGCTTGGCTCCTTGGGAAGTTGTTTTTCCAAGAAGGCCAATCGCATGCCCAACTGCGAGGTTTCGCACGATAAGACTTTTTGGGACAACCTGGGGGCTCTTGCAATTCGCATTCGACCCGAAGCTTTATGAGTGACGCTTTTGTCCCGCGCAAAACTTGATGCCATGGACGAGAAGGAGAGTTACCCCGGCCGAGGCTGGCTTGTGTAGATGGAAATCCTGGATCCATCTCTCTCTCTCTCTCTCTCTCTCTCTCGTCTTTTCTCCTTTTCCTCCCTTGTCTTATGTTTTCTAGGTTTCCTTTTTCTGCATATACGTTTTTCTTTTGGCTACTTGTTGCCTTGTATTTGGATTTTATGTATCAACAGGTGAGTATCTATTCTGCTACCGCGCTGCGTGTCCAGTCCAGTGTCCGTCCCCTTTAGGAACTCCGGCGTTTTCCGGCAGGAAAAGTAATTTAATACATGTACACACTACCTATCTCTCGTATTCGCCTTCGCGTTTTCGCGCTCCCCTTGATCAGTCGATGACAGTCGTGAAAATTCAACACATGTTGTTGAGAATATCAAGCTAGATCATGTGACCTGGACGATGCTAGACTATAAACGTCGCCTCAGTCGAGAGTCGTGCATATTTTCTCGAGGCACTGGAGTCTGGGAGACAGAAAATAGTGGACAGACGGTGAATGCAAAAGGCAGCAAAGTTCCTTACAAGACCTTAGCTAGGTGTACAACTATCTGCGGATGTATTTAGAGAAGAACGAATGCCTATTCCGAGAAGTCCAGCCATCGAGATTCAGATGCGAGAGGTTATTATCAGGCTAGATGATCTAGCACCAGTAGGTAGGTACTAGGTACTTGGACCTAGAAGGA
Source organism: Claviceps pazoutovae (assembly GCA_018360065.1). NCBI lineage: Eukaryota > Fungi > Ascomycota > Sordariomycetes > Hypocreales > Clavicipitaceae > Claviceps > Claviceps pazoutovae. The sequence continues at coordinate 27,410 of SRPO01000172.1, forward strand.
ATCCTTGCCTCTCAGGAATGATTTCGACTGGGAACTTGGTGTCTGTTCAAACCCACAGTTCTGCAAGTCGTACACTGGAATCTTGTCGTCCGAGACAAAGCCCCGAGAGATAATGTAACAATGTTTATCTCGGCGCCTTGATCGGCAACATCTTGGCCGGGAATGAGGTCAAAGACCTGTTGTAACTTGTGACTGACTGAGGACTGAGGACGAATGGTCTCGGCTCGATCGATTGGAAAGCTCTCGCCCGTCGGATCTTAGTTCCTAACTTCCTATCTCTCTTATGGACCTTTGACAAATCAGTCTCGAGATGTCCAAGCAGTTCCGCAAGTTATCTTCCAGGGTGACCGTCTCCAAAAGGCGTCCGAAGAAGACTGTTTCCTTCTCTCTTGGAACAGGGTCTGCGAAGACCGCTCCGGCCGAGCACATTCGAGATGCAAGGATTCCTTCTAACCTCGCTTCGTGTACGGTGTCGGTCGAAGATACAGTTGGGACTCGGGACTCGGGACTCGGGAGAGGGATTAGGACTGTGGACCCCGGTTTGCATCGGTAAGAGATACATAAAGTACGTTCTTAAGCAAGTATGTAGTAGGTAGAGAGCGGGATTTAGGAGGTTGGGATAGGCATTACATATTACATAGGGAAGAGGAGTTGTAAAACACACTGACATCTTCAAAGTTCATGGCCTGAACCGACTTTGCAGTAGATATCATTCATCTACGACATTGCATCATCCCATCATTTTCCATCATTCACAACCTTCACAACCTTCACAGCCCCCAGACATACCCGCCATCCACTTGCAAGAACACCTGAACGCAAAGCATGGCCGCCACGGGCCTGCAACAAGTCCTGTGTGTACATCACACATACCCTTGCGCAATCTCCAACGCCAGCGAGACATCTTCGGATTCAGGGCCAAGGTCGGGGGAGAATAGTTTCTCGGCAACATACCTATACGTGTACCAGTGTACCACGTTCTTCGTGCGGCCTTCGCTGTCTTCTGGCAAGATCGAGCGGCGAGGCCTGCCGCGTCTGAAGTGCGCGAGAGAGCTACATGGAGCTGTCCGTGTGAGAAAACGGACGCCCGTAAGTCTACCCCAACAGTATGGCAAGATTTGTCTTGTGACTTGTTGATGGTCATTGGTCATGGCGAAATAGAGGCGGATCGGCAACTGCTCTGCAACGGCCGCCCGCATGGTCGTAACTAGAACCTTACAAGATGTTGTCAATCAACCCAACGTGTCCCAATCACCCTGTGCTTGGTTGGATACGTGCACAAAAGTCCACTTTGCCGTCTTTCCAAGTTCCAACTTCCCATGTCTTCCTTTGTCTGAACTCTGACGTGAGTGCCCCCCATATACTTATGAATATGTACACGCGTATCAAAGCGTATTCGTATTCGGGATTGTGACGATCTGACATAATGTTGCCGAGAGTTGGTTCCGATGTTCCATGAAATTAGTGCCTGCTACGTATTCGTAATTAGGCACTGGATCCCTTGGATCATGATTACATGGATGGTGGCACATCATAAAACACCCTTCGCTCAACGTAGCCTGGGATAAACATTCGGATGATCCAAGCAACGTGAGCATGAGACATGAGACATGGTCTTGCTATCAAGTGAAAGTCACATTGAGGACGTCATCACGCAACACACGAAGACCAGCTACAACCACAAGAGTACAACTGCACAAGTCACAAGTCTCGTGTGCATGTTCCATGTCCATGCCACAAACGTCTATATGTAGCATTGAGGTATAAGTAAATACTCATCATTACAGGAATCAGAATGCCCATCCACCGATATAGTCGAACCTACAAATGTCGTAATATGAACCTGGCCAATATCCTTGCCAAAACAAAACTCCAACAAACCTAACGTTCCTTCGTTCATAGATCCCATCCACTTGTGAATGAGAGAAAATAGATAAATGTCAAATATATGAGATGCTTCGTTTTCAAATTCGCATTTGGTATCTCCCCCGTGCATCATCCGTATCATTTCCCATGCTTCGTTGTCTCGTAATAGACTCGTTGGAAGATTGTGCATGTATGTAGGCCTAGCAAACGGTACAGTCATGTACGTCTAGAGTCTAGACACAGCATCTGCTCGGTTTGGTAACGGCTTCACGCCTGTGCGACCATGCTTCGGCTTACAGCACCGGCTCCCCATCGTAATTTCCGGAGCCCGCTGGAGGTGCGAATCACTTCGCGACCTGTGTGGGATGTTTCGTTGGCGGCACTGATGCTTGCGGCAAAGACATCTGTAGCTTCTTGGCGCCCAACCTCGCGTCCGATGACGTAGCCGGCTCCGAAGCCGACGACGGAAACGAGAACGACTACACCGGCGCTTACTACCCAGGTAAGGAGTGTGGGGGATATCATGTAGTCTTCTGACGTGGTAGCAACGACCTTCTTCTTCTTGGTTGGTCTGGGGCTGCTGCCTGCTGACATGGATCTCCCTGGCTTGTCGGCCCGGGTGCTTGTTCTCGTCGGTGACCTAGCTGGCGAAGTGCAGGGCCTTTTTTGTCTCGCTGTTCTGACTGGTTCCTCCTGCATCAACTCCGACTCAGGTATGAATAGCAGCTCCATGGGCTGTTCGCTGGGCCCGACGCCATTGCGGGCTGCTCGCCATGCCTCAGTCTCATCCTTGGCTTTTGGCAAGCCTCGTGCGGCGGCCGCGCACGACAGAAGAGTTGTCAGAGATGCCCGTAATGCCGCGTCGTTATCTTCACGAACCGAAGGGGTCATGAACGAAGGTCCACGTCTATGAAACCGAGCCTGTGATGTTTGAGGAAACGCAGGCCTGGTGACGCCGCTGTGTGGATGAGGCGCCATGCTCAAGGTCGTTGGGTGGCTTCTTTGTGATGCATTTGCCGGTGGATGGGAGAAGGCATTGGGCTGTGGTCTGAAAAGAGGCCGATTAGAAGTTGTATGGCCCAGTGCAGTGACATCATCACCGTCCGACTCCGACTCGGTCTCGGAGCCAGGCTCCACGACCTCGGGGGACGTATTGCCGCGTTCCGGCGAGCTCGCCAGTAATTTATCGTCGTCATGTTCATCGCTTTCGCTTTCATCATACTCGTCCTGGCTGCTCGCGCCCGCGGCAGGAACGGCCGTCTGTTGAGAGAGTAGAGACCGAGCGGAGGAGCCCTGCAGGCGACGGCGGCCATGTTGTGACCCTCGAACCCTGAGACCAGTCGTAACAATCTCGTCCCCAATGCTGGACAGCGACGACGAAGAGGGCTGCGATGCAACCTCGACCCAGGATTCTGCGAGACAAGCTGGGAGTTAGAAAATAGCCAGGCGTGACTTTGCCGATACGGCTGTATGTAGCAACCAGGGACTATTCAGTGTGCGCATACCTTCAAACCGTCGTGGGTTTGTTACGCTGGGGTTGGATCTAGAGGAAGTAGGTTGCGGCCGACTAGCAGCGGCGTGGCTAGACTGACGTGTACTCTTCGCCATCATGATGATGTTGAAGAGAGGTTTACGAATATGGATTTATTGAAGATTTCTTTGGTGTCTTCCTGGTATTTCCAGTGTCAAGACGATAAAGCAGTCGGTCTTCTCGACGAGGGTAGAAAGAGATGTGGTTCGATGGTGGTGCGATTTGCCGTGGCGGGTTGCTTCCCCTCCCCCTCCAACGTTTCGGTGAGCCCCGCCTTATCGCAAGATGCCACTAACGATGATCCCGTGGCATGTACCTACATACTCCCGTGCGTAGGAGGTAGTGTCGGTCACGTCGAGCAAGTACGAGAGACAAGGACGCATGAGCAACGCCACCAGGGACAAAGGACCAAACGCAGCTGAAGGATGAGTTCGCGAGGTGAGAGGCTGTGGCGGAAGCGGCCGATAGGAGAAGGGAACAACAGAACAGACATCATCTACAGGTATGGATAATAAAGCAGGTCACCTCATCTTGAACAAGGTTGCATGATCGCCCGCTCCTTCTCTTCCAAGTTGCATGCTCTTTGCGGGGAAGGAGGGTACCGTGTGAAGACGTAGCTCGTTACATCATCTGCACTGTTTTCTCACGCTTCTTCACGCGAATGGCCCCATCTCTTTTAGTCGGATGCACGTGCATCTTTAAGTTGGTGCAGATGAACTAGGTAGGTGCATACATAGTGGCCGCTAGTTACTGTACATAAGCACATAGGTGCATGTAGATACATGCTGCTGCTGCCTTTGAGCGTGTGATGTCCTTCTCAACGACGCATTCAGCTGCTGCGCCAAATCACGAGGTAGGCTTTTCTTATTTGAAACAGACCATGGGTTGCTGCCATCGACTGGACGCGGGAGTGCGATTGTCTCTTATTCGCATAGAGTACTCCGTAGGATGTACCAGTATAGGTAGGTACCTATGTACATCGCCAAGGTAGTTTTTGTCTCTAAGAACCATTCCTCGATCGAAATCCGAATACGAGGCCAACTTCGCGGCCTTGCCCTCACCTTCGACGCTGTCGATTGGACGCCTTCCGGGCGCCCCCACCTCCGCATCTCACCAATCGGCGCAAGTGCCAAGTGGACAGACTCCGTAATACAACATGCGATTTGTTAGATTGCCCCTGAGCTAGCCCAAGATTGGGGAGACAAGAGGAAGAAAAATCCCTAGTTAATGCGAATACGCGTCACCTCGTTCATGCCAAATCTTTTTTTCGACGACTTCGTGTTTCATTGAGTCGGCCTACATTCTTTTCACAGGTTCGCATAAAAGGAAAAAGGCTAAGAGGCGGCCTCATTCTCCTCTATCCTCCCGCATCCCATCGCCTCCACGAGAACAACTCGACGAACGGATCATCACAAGTGATTTGCACCGAGAAGAATCTCCCGGGAGATCTTGCAACGATGGGTGTCCTCCAGCATGTCGCGGGCCATCCGCTCATGCAACAGTACCAAACCCTTGGCTTGGGATCGCAGATCGCCATTGCCTTGGTCGCCTTCATCGCAGGCTCTGTTGTCCTCAATGTCGCCAGCCAGATCCTGTTCAAGAATCCCAACGAGCCGCCCATGGTTTTCCACTGGTTCCCCTTCATCGGCAGTACCGTCACCTATGGGATGGATCCTCCCACCTTCTTTCAGGAAAACCGCGCCAAGGTATGAAGAACGGCCTTGTTTGTCCCTGTGTTCTTCTCGTCTAGTCGCCTTCTTGTTCAGCGTGTTTGAAGATTTTGCTAACGCACTATCGGCTTGTCACTGCAGTATGGCAATGTTTTCACCTTTATCCTCCTTGGTAAAAAGACCACTGTCGCTGTTGGTCCCGCGGGCAACGAGTTTATCCTGAACGGCAAGCTCAAAGATGTCAATGCCGAAGAAATCTATACTGTCTTGACTACCCCCGTCTTCGGTCGCGACGTCGTCTACGACTGCCCCAACGCCAAGCTCATGGAACAGAAGAAGGTAATAAACACAACATGCTGCGAGCGCAATTATTAGCGCGTACGCGCAAGTCACATCACGATGGCTAACACATTCTCTCCCGCGTATAGTTCATGAAGATTGCTCTGACGACCGAGGCCTTTCGATCCTACGTTCCCATCATCTCTGGTGAGGTTCAATCCTACTTCAAGAGAAGCCCCGACTTCAAGAGCAAATCTGGCATCGTCGACATCCCCAAGAAAATGGCCGAGATCACCATCTTTACCGCCTCACACGCTCTTCAGGGCAGCGCCATCCGTAACAAGTTCGACGAGTCGCTGGCTGCCTTATACCACGATCTGGACATGGGCTTCACTCCCGTAAACTTCATGCTACACTGGGCTCCTCTCCCTTGGAATCGCAAGCGTGATCATGCTCAGCGGACTGTCGCCAAGATCTACATGGAAACCATCAAGGAGCGTCGTGCCGCGGGCGACACGGATAAGGAACTGGACATCATGAAGCATTTGATGAATTCTTCTTACAAGAACGGGACTCCCGTGCCGGACCACGAGGTTGCCCATATGATGATTGCTCTTCTCATGGCTGGTCAACACTCATCTTCCTCCACCATCTCCTGGATCATGCTCCGTCTTGCGCAGAACCCTCATATTGTCGAGGAGCTGTATCAGGAACAGGTCAAAGCCCTCGGTGCTGATCTCCCACCCCTGACCTTCGAGGACCTCGCCAAGCTACCTCTGAACCAGGCCATCGTCAAGGAGACACTTCGCCTTCACGCGCCCATCCACTCCATCTTGCGCGCCGTCAAGCAGCCAATGCCCGTCCCCGGCACCAAATACGTCATTCCCACGAGCCACACGCTTCTCGCCGCTCCCGGCGTCAGCGCCAGCGATCCTGCCTACTTTCCCAATCCCGAAGTCTGGGACCCTCATCGCTGGGATCTCGACTCGGTAAATGCCCCCACCATTTCCCGCAATGCTGCTGAAGAGGAAGAAAAGGTCGACTACGGATACGGTCTCGTCAGCAAGGGAGCTGCTTCTCCTTACCTGCCCTTTGGCGCCGGACGCCATCGATGCATCGGCGAGCATTTTGCCAACGTGCAGCTGCAAACCATTGCGGCCGAGATGATCCGTCTATTCAAGCTGAGCAACGTCGATGGCGGCAGTACTATAATTGGTACCGACTACGCCTCTCTATTTTCACGGCCGCTGGAGCCTGCCAAAATACGTTGGGAACGACGTGATTAGAAGGGGAAGAGAGACGACGCCGAAAGTCGAGATTCGGCAAGATGGATACCAACTTCGAATTGAACTTCGTACATAGCACGGGATAGACAGGCGATCTAGCAGCTGCAGCTTTATGCGCATCTTGGTGTCTTGGTGTCTTGGTGTCTTTTGTAGGATTACAGGGCTGCTTGCTGGAGTTTGATGATTGTCTAGCAGGGAGGTATGGGATGCCAGGAAGGTGTTCCAAACGATTGCATGAAACCTATTGTAGTAATATCTAATAGAACCCTAGAGCATGAGATACATGGCAGTTCAAGCAAAACGACAGTATTGATTTCTAAATTTTAAGGCAATTTCCCCCCTCTTTCTTTGAACATAATCTTCCAGCCAAGAGTTGGCGATATCAGCCAGAGTGCCGGTACTAAGTGAGGTGGCGCCGACAAGCATAAGGCGAGGCAAGGGCGAAGAATGTATTTATCAGGCTACCTACTACGAGACCTTCAGTCCATATATGGAGATGCACGACGACTTCCTCGCATCAAAAGAGAGAATGGGCGGTAGTTTGTCGCATTCCTTCCCATTTCGTCATCGTCAACGACAACGTCGTCAATCCACTCGAGTCTCGGCTTCTCCCTGCGCAGCACACCACATCTTTTCTCTCTCTCTCACCACAGGGTCTTCGTTCGTTTCATCCACGCGGCCAGCTTTCATGCATTTATCCTTGCATCTATACGTTCACTCGTTCATTAATTATTCTTTTATTCGTCCATCGATTCGCATTCGCAGCTCATACGTCACGTCCTTCATTCTCCCTCGGGCTTCCAAGCACGCCCTGTCTTGCCGCCACCATGATCACCAAGGTAGAGCTCTGCGGTGAGGCCGAAAGTGCCGCTCCCCCTGGCGCCGGACGGTTCGTTCGTCTTTGGGGTCTGGACACGTCCGATCTTCCGCCTTCAGCCACGCCACACAAGGAATTGGCCCCCTTCCTTACGGCCGTCCTCCATGAGGCCCTCCCGTTTATTGACGATGTCCCCACGGATGCTACCTCTACCGACTCGGCATGGCGCCCGGACGGAGTTAAGAAGTTTTCTAATTCGGTCGCATTGGTCAATCTGTATAAGCGTGTAGTGCCAGTAAAGCATCTCAAGCTGGCCATGAGGGGCCACGACAGCGCCAATTGCGTAAAGCCTCGCCGGCTTCGCGCGGAGACGTGGAGTCTACGACGCAGCGTCCACGAAGATGCTGAAATTCCGGGCACCGCCGGCTGGAAAGAGTGGTATCGGTGCTTCAAAGAAGATCACGCCCTGGCGGAGAAGGAGTTCACACCGTCAGTCTTGAGTTATCGTCGAATGAAGAGCTGGAAGTGCAAAGATCTCAAGATTGTTCAAGGAGATCACACCTGGACCAACATAACCTTACGATGGGAAGAATCCGTTCATAAACTCCCCTTTCCACTACAAAAGCGTGTTTTCCCCGTCTTGCAGATCACCGCCTCGGATGAAAACCATGTAGACGCTGCTGAATTCGTGGTTATTCAAATCCCTGTACGGGATATAGACGCACCAGGCCGGAACAGGGCAGTTCTGGGTGCTTACACGAGCGTGGAGAGACTGCGTAGGACTGCAAATGGAGTTGAATGGATCATGGGCACTGTGTCTGACGCTGGAGGCATATTGCCACTCGCGTTGCAGAAACTGGCCATTCCTGGACAAATCGCCAAGGATGTCGACATGTTCCTGACCTGGATCGTCGAAGAGAGGAAGAAGCCTGCCGTGGGGACTGAGTTGAGCAGTGAGCACGCCCAGCGGTGGCAAGGCTACTATGAAACCGGCACCCAGCAAAATACAGCACAGGCTCATGAGTCAGTCCAGGAGTCAGTTCAGGGGCAGACGCAGGACACTACTCAGAACACTGTTCAAGAGCAGGCTCCGACACAAACACAAGAGAAGGGAAAGAAGCCTGTCGAGGGGACTGGGCTGGGCAGTGAGCGTGCCCAGCAGAATCAAGTCCAGCTCGACAGCCTCGACTCCAGCTCGCAGCAAGATACAGTACAGGCTCGGGAGTCAGCTCGGGAGCAGATTCAGGAGCAGACGCAAAGCACTATTCCGAACACTGTTCAGGAGCAGGCTCAGGCACAGACACAAGATCAGAGGAAGAAGCCTGTCGAGGGGACTGGGCTCGAATCCAGCCTCCAGCAAGATACAGTACAGGCTCGGGAGCCAGCCCAGGAGCAGATTCAGGGGCAGACCCAAAGGACTATTCAGGACAATATCAAGGAGCAGGCTCCAACACAGACACAAGAGCAGACACAGGGGCCTTCCATCCAACCCAGCGACCAGCGCGGTAGCCTGCCCAGTGATAAAGCCGGCCGACAGAAAGATCGGCAAGAGTAGGAACAAGTCAGAAGTCGGAATTTGGAGCAATGCAGAGAACTCTTGAAAGAGATGATACATGAGAATATCCGTAGTGCCAGGGCTGTGGATGAAATATTCGACGTGTATCACCGTCGGAACCAGCGAATGTTTGAAAAAGCGTTGGACCTGTTGCATAAGATGCACTGCCACCAGTAAAGACCAGAGTGGCGGGACTTGTTTTCTATTCTTCTTCTTTGTACTTACACGTGATGGGCTTCATTCTCTTTGAAAAAGGTTTGAAAGGCCCGTCACAGTCACAAGCGTAAAATGCATTTTGATGTCTCCAACTGTATTTCTCATGAAACTAGAGGCGAGTGCTTCGGGAAGGACGGGTCCCACGCACCTGCCCAAACCACAAGCGAAAGCTGAAGTAAGCCTTAGCCAACAATAATTAGAGAAGGAAAGAAGATAATTTAACTTCAAAGAGGACGCCTCGATTCTCTTTTTGGCTCTCCATTCAATTTCGTCATTGGCCGTCTGAGATGTATGACGGTTCACAATCCACGCTGGATGCAATCTTGATTTACGAGCACGAGCATGGCCACAAAGCGTTTACTCTCCGCCCCCCCTGCACCGTCTTGTCCGGCTTCGACTTCACCCTCGTCCGATAGTACTCTCGTCGGAGCCTCACCACCTATCCCTCGGTCCAGAACCTCGCCCATCAATCCCGAGCTATTCGACAGGGCCGAGAAACTGGCCCGCATGACCAATGAGCTCCGACTTCACAAGCTCATTAGCCAGATCAACAACTTGATAAGCGACGTCACGCAGCTGAAATTCAAGACCAAGGACAATGAAGCCTTTTGCCGCCAACATGGTGATCGTTTAGACAAGGTCTGTCTCGCCACCGAGGCGGCTCGCGCGCTGGCCGAGTCGTGCATGCAGCTGCGAGATGGGGACAAGCTGGAGGTGAAAGATTATGTGCGGGACGTGGTACAGGTCAAGGTCGACATGTGCAATATGAAGAGCGTGGTGGAGGAGTTGGTGGAGAAGATGGGCATGTTGCCGACGCTGGCCGAGGCGAATGCCGTGTTGGCGGCTGTGAGGACGCAGAGGGAGGCTTGTGAGTCGGCGAGCGCGTCCATAAAAGGTGAGTCTGAAAAGGATGGAGACGAAAGAAAGGAGACAAGGAGGTAGATAGAGGTCAGGATGAGTGAGAAGCATTGAGTGACTGACAAGCAAAAGCAGGCTGCGCAAGGACCAACAGTGTACGAAGCCGCATCGAGGAGACAATCCGATCCACACGCAGGTGGCACATGGACCACAAGACCACAAAGTTGAGCGACGCCGATTTTATTGCCAAATACCTCAAGAAGCAATCGCGACGGGACCCGGGCATGACTATGTATCTGCAGAAGGCTATTTGGAAGAGGGTCGAGGCGAAGGCGCGGGACAACCCAGACGTGCCCCCGCGACGACCGCAGTCGCTCGGTGAGTTTTGCAAGCACGTCACCTGGGAGGATGTGAAGAGGGCGGTGGAAGATGTGCTGGTGCGGAGGGTATATGGGGAGGGGGCAGAGTCTTTGTCGCAGATGCAGATGGGACAGTAAGTTTGTGTGCGTGATATCATACATGTTGAGACGAGGTATCCTTGATGCCTTTTACGCGAGTTCTGAGAATTTAAGTCAGAAGGTGTCAACATACATGGACTACGCTGTAATGGGCAATTTGAGCAAAAAAATAATAAGGCGAGGTATTAAAATCTGGTGCGGGAATGCATACCGAGTCAGTCTCTCTCAGGGAAAGCATATTGATGAGACTTCTTGTGACAGTTTGTGCGCTTTGTCAGTGGGCTACTGTAGGTTTCTTATCGCGCAATGCCTCCCGGTGAGCTTCTGTGATGCTAGCCACCAGTTCCTGTTTTAAGCTTGTTCCTGTTGCAAGCTTGTTCCTGTTGTAAGCATGTCCTTATTACAAGCTTGTTCCTGTTGGAAAGCCAGCTCCATTCCAAGCTTTGAGATGTATTGCCTCTGTAAGCTCCACGACATTCTCATCAGCCATCTCTTGCTCTATTCTAGGCTTTTTTTTTTGCCTATGCCTAAGGAGCAAACTTGCTAGCACATACATAGATGTAAGCGTCAGCAACCACTTCTATTCAAAAGCGCAAAGGCAAGAGCTTGCTAGCGACAGAAATCGCATTGCGGAACCCCGCGATCATGAAGCATGACATACCGGTAACTTCGTCCAAAACAACACAAGGTAATCCAAGACAACGAAGGCCGGGACTAGACCAAAAGACCGCGTGTGCCAGCCCTCTGGCCTGTTCATACTTCAACGTGAAACTGATTATTGTTGGTATAAAAACGATAAGGTAGGGGGTATAAGTTTAAAAGTAAAACAGACTAGGAAGAACAAACACCAACAATGAAGAGAGAATAGGACCCCCTAAACATGGGGGAAAGGCATCTCACGCTCAACATACCCCCATAACATCCACGCTCAGCCCATTCGTAGCTAATGCACGCCATCAGCTATGCCGCCCTTCTCATTTCGCTGCATCTTCCCGGATTCTCGACGTGAGCCCCTACCCCTAGTCCACGTCCATCCCAATCGAACTCTTCTTCAACTCAATCTCAGACCTCAACTGCCTGATCTGATTCTCCAGCCTCGTCTTCAGAATCTTGTTCTGCGTCTTCTCCAGATCTGCCTCCCGCCGCGCAAGCTGCTTCTCCATATCCTTAATGATGTCCTTTATGCCTTCTTCTTCGTCGCGCTGGGCCCGTTCGTCCTCATCCAGGTCCTCATCATCATCATCATCATCATCATCATCATCGTCATCATCATCGTCGTCGTCGTCGTCGTCGTCATCATCATCTTCGTCTTCCTCTGACTCGTCGTTCTCGATACTAACTTGCAACAACGGCGTAGAAGTCCCATCCTGGGTCCCCGTCGCAGTCACAGTGACCCCCTCCGGTAAATCCCCCATGATTTCATCCGCAAACGCAGCCTCCAGATCAGCTTCCAGGTCATCATTGTCGTCGTCCCCAAAGATAGGCCCATCCGCAGCCGTAGACCCAAGGACTCCATCCTGTGATTGCGTTCCACCCACTTGTCCTTGTCCCTGTCCCTGCTGCAGCAGCAGCAGCTGCTGCCCATCCTCCTGCTGCTCCCCACCAAAAAACGACGTTGAGTCATCCATCTCTCCCTCCGCATCCTCATCCCCGGCCCCCATCGGGTCATCATCATCATCATCCACCGGCCGCTCATCCACCCACTCCCACTTCGTCGAGCTCGCCTTCGCATCATCCATAAGCAGCCTCTCCACCTCCGCCTCCTTATCCTCAATCTCCTTCCTACTAATCGTCTTCGCGAACCTCCGATTCACACAGTCATGCATCGGGGGCGTCAACCCATGCGGCCACCGGAAATGGCTATCAATCATGCCCGGCAGCGGTACCTTCTTCGCCTCCTCCTCCGTCTGCACCTGCTGAAACACAAGCAACATCTGGCATATATCCGCAGACTTCATAAGCGACTTGCGGTCCCATGTCTTCATCGACTCCGTTATCGTGGGCAGATCGACCATGACCGCCGCAAGGGGCTGGCCCTTGATCGTCACGACTGCCCGGCGGGACTCCTCATCAAAGAATTTCAGGCTGATGTCTGCGCCGCCTTGGGCGCGCGGGATGCCGATTCGGCCGTTGTCCATGCACCAGCGCATGTAGTCGCAGTATTCTCCGGGGAGCATGCGTAGCAGGAATTGCTCTTCGATGGAGGGGTCGATTTCGCGGTCGCTGGCTTCGGAGTCGTAGCCGTCGCCGGGGGGGTGATGGGGCGGGCGGCCTCGTGGCTTGAGGACTACTTGCATGCCAGAGGAGGACTTTTGGCCGGCGCGGATTCGGATCTTGGTTGCGGCGGCTACGGCGGCGGCGGCGGCGGCGGCGGCAGCTGATGAATGTGTTGTTTTTGATGGAGCTGCGCCGGGGCCGCTGCCGGATATTTTGAGAGCGAGGGACTCTTCATCGTCATCTTCGTGTGGTCGCTTTCTGTTTTCGACGAGCTTCTGGCTCGGTTTCGTCAGGCGACCGGCTTTTGTCTTGGCGGGGGGCTTCTCGGTCGCGGGGGTTGGTGGTTGCGAGGAGGTAATTTTTAGTTTGACCTTTCGGGAGCCTTCACTGGGGAGTGTGGATGAGGGGGTTACGTCGCCGGCAAAGGACGAGGAGCGGCTGACGTTGATTTTGAGCTTTGGTTTGGGCGTTTCTGCAGGCGGGATGCCTGCGCCGGGGGCGGACATGGCGGGGTGATCAGACGTGATGATGTATTCGGAGGTGCGTATGCGATTCAAATAGCGATGTTTATGGGTGCGTTCGTGGATGGTGAAGCTTATGCTGATGCTGATGCTGATGCTGATGAAGCTGGAGCGAAGTGAAGATGGAAATAAAGTCATGGAACAGGCTGATGCAAAAGCGGGGCTGAACGGACCAACCCCAGACTGCTAAGGTTAGATACCTAGGTACATACGCCAAGGAAGCGGACGGGGCCGCGCCACACGGGTTTAAGTGCTTGAAAGTTGAGCGCCCGCCAGTACTGCATAATACCACCCTATATTTGTTGAGGGTTATTTATCGTGAAACTGTATTGGATTACATACTCCGGCGAGAACGCTCCGTTGAGGCTTGGAAGGACGATACTGCTGCCCGGGGACCGCCCGTCGAGGAGTTAAATGATGGAAGACGCCAACCACCTTGTCAGGCAGACAATGACGAGGCAAGGCTGCGCCTCAAGCATATTGTCCCCATCTTCCGCTCTCGCCGAGACTTCTTCTACAAGAGCAAGCCCTTCACACGCTCACAGTTTCCACTGACTGTACGCGATCACGGTGCACAAGTCTCAGGGATGAACACTCGGTAAGGCGGTCAAAGGCTTAGGCATCTCGGCCAAGGGCTTCACTCCGGGACTTACGTACGTTGCTTTCTCTCGTGTCAAGAGTATGGTGGGCATTATGTTTGATGGCCCCTTTGACCTGCAAGAAATCACGACGACGACCAACACGGAAACGGCTAGCTGACCTGGAGCGTCGCAAGACGGATGAAGACGTGATGAATCCGCCCATGCACACTGTGAACTGATGTGAATGAAGGAGTCACGAATCACGGAATCGACACTGATGAGGGCCACTGTGATACAAGCAGCGAGGATATCTACGAGGCCGCTTGAAGAGGCTTCACAGGCAAGGCGGATGGGAACGAGATGACAGGTAAACATACTTGGATAGAGAAAAACAGGCAAGGCGGATGGGAACGAGATGACAGGTAAACATACTTGGATAGAGAAAAGTTGGACTGAAATTGATTAAGCTGGTAAACGGAGGCAACAGTCCATTGTCTTTGGCGATTGGTCTGTGATTGGTAGTATGTACATACATACATACATACACACAGTAGCAGAGTTTGTGACGACGCGAGCGCAGCGTGGACAGCCCGCGTATGGCAATTCTCGATCCCGATATGATCGAGAACGTAGTCGTACCACGGCCGGTGTTCACCACAACGGAGTCACACAACCACATGCTGTCCAAGAGCACTTTATTTGACAACTGTGGTGCCATGCATGTTGTTAACAACGAAGCACTTCTCGATCAGTTTGCTTTCGGAGACTATGTTGACATGAAATCCTCGTATCACCGCTACGTCCTGGAGGACAAGATCCTCCGTGCAGGGTCCGTTGGCCCCGTGGAGTATGTTCTTTTGAACTCGGGTGCCTCTTCCAAAGATGGGGAATGATGTGGTCCCCGCCTCGAGGTAGTTGCTGAAAGTAAGTTTGAAGCTGCCAGGTTCGAGAAGTGCTTCGTTGTGGACAACATGCATGGCACTACAGTTGTCAAATAGTGCGAAATGAGGTCTTCGGGGTCGATTTGGCGGTCGAAATTCCAATGAGGATCGATATCTCGAAGCTTCAGGATGAGATTGTCTGCAAGTCGCTGTGAAATCGTATGTTTGCATGGCAAGCCCATGGATTTGGTAAAAAGAGCCATGTACAATGTACATGCAGTGACTCGTTCCTCCGCAGAATCTTGCAGGTGGTTGGCGGCGAGGTAAGTTCTCTGCTTCTCTATGCTATCATTCGCAAGGCGGATGGGGAAACATATCTTCTGACAGCATTGTACAGGGGGCTTCGGAGACTGTTTGGATGACTTCTTTTCTCGGCAGCGCGATCACCTTTATATCTAGCGATCTGTGCCATCCAGATGTTCTTGACGTGTTTGTAAAAGGGTTAGGAGATCACTAGTCGAATTACATAAGTGACTCTTGATAAGGTGGTGGTTGCCTTCGACCCTTGATGTAGTGGTGGAACCAAAAATGTGGATGTTGATCAGTCCATGCCTGAAGAAGCCCAAGGAGCGGGTTCGAGGATTACGGCGTGCGGTATGAGGACTTGTTAGCGAAGTCGGAATCCCTCGACCTGCCTGACAGGGAAAAGATCATTACGATCCAGAGAGGGCTGAGAGGGCTGAGACGGGACTTCGGCCTTCAATGTGCAGTGGTCGGGATCCCAAAGAGGGACTACGCGGGTGCTGTGGCGAAATGGCAGGAAGTCGCGCTTCGCGATAAGGCATGGGGACCTAAGGAGACGAAGACCGCGTACACGGTATGTATAAGAGACAGTGGCCTCGCACATTGTATGAGAGGCCAGAGATCAAAAACCTTTAAGCATCGACACACACCTTTGCCATGCTGTCCTCAGTCTTCACTCCGCTGTGACCTTGTAAGCCTTGACATGTTGTGATACCGCGGCAGCGCTCCCAGAGGATCGCCGAAGGCAAAGCGGGAAGTCGGGGTGACGCCACATGCCAAAATAAGACAGGGTGACTTGCGTCGCGCCCTGGGCACAGCTTCGCATCACTGCATTTTCCAGTCCATTTTTTTTCCTGGGGGTTGTTTTCCTTGATTATTTTATCTCATTCTTCCTTCAACTCTCTTCCGCGCGGAAAGGAGGCCCCATCTAGAAGGGACGGTATGACCAAATACGTGCTTTCATGTCACCAGCGCCCGTCACGAAATAGACTCCTTTAGGGCTAACCGCGACTGAAATGACAGAGTTTTTGTGACCCTGAAGCTCAAACTGACACTTGCCGGTGTTTGGGTCCCAGAGCTTGACAGATCGATCCTTGGAGCCAGACAAGATCCATTCGGCATCGGGTGTGTAGGTAGCGCACAAGACAAAGTCGCGGTGGCCGAAAAACATCTTGACAAATTTGCCGCCTTTCAGCGCTTCGCTCTGTCCATCTTCGGGAGGGCTGAGTTCCCACATTTTGACTGTTCGGTCCAGACTGCAGCTGAGTAGGTTCTTGCCGTCGGGCGAGAATGCCACGCTGTAAACAGAGTTTCCGTGGCCGCCAAATCGTCCTCCAAGCTCTTCGATCAAGACTCCAGAGTGAATGTCCCAGACGTACACGTTGTTGTCCAAGCAACTAGCAGCAACATACTGACTGTCTGGCGAGATGGCGACACAGGTGATCCCATCTCCCGCAGTGAGAGTCAGCGTGCAGGAGCCTTTCTCAACATCCCATATTCGGACAGTTTTATCTTCGGCGCCAGAAGCAATAAGTTTTCCGTCGTCGGTCATATTGACACTGTAAATGTCTTGCTCATGACCGGATAATGTATGGCGGATCGTCTTCGTTGCGATGTCCCATACCTGAGAGAAAAAGAAAGCGGCGAAAAAAAAAAAAAAACGCCCACTCATTAGCTCACATGCGCTCGTTTTGTGACCCAATCCAATCCAAGATAGTTTCTTCCAGTATGGCGGTATGGCACTTACTCGAACCAACTTATCTTGAGAACCGGTTACAAGGTAACGCCCGTCGGCACTGAAGCACAGGCTTTGAACATACAGATCGGCCGCCTTGTTTTGAGCGTCGTCACCGTGCTGGATCTCGAATTGGCAGACCTTTTTCCCATCATGCGCATCGAAAATCTGCGCCAATTTGTTGGAGGCGGTAGCGATATATTTTCCGTCGTGGCTGAAACATACGCAGCAAACGACGCTGTTGTGATCGAGGGTTCGCACTAGTTCCACGTCCAAAACCCGCTTCACATCAGGATTGAAGTAGGCGGACCACTCATTGCGAACCTTCCCATGGTTCTTGTCCAAATCTCCCCGCTCCTCAGGAAGGAGGACGGCGTACCAGTCAGTCTTTTTATGGTCCATGTCCTCCTGACGCAATCGGCGAGCCGTGACTGACAGAGCCAATATTTGGGGCTCAGGAGTCGGAACTGATGAATGCCAATTGTGAGAAGACAATGAATCGACAAGTGGCTTGGCTCTTCAGGAATTTCCGAGGGAGATGTGAGTTGTCTCTTCTATGTTCTGGGGTCCTTGGGGGAGGGAACCTGGGCTGGTATCTTATCACGTAGATCTATGCATGTACCGGTATCGTTATGTAAGAGGTATGTATATACTCCGTTCCAGCCGATAAAACGAAACCTCACTTACATATTAATGGCACCAAGAAAACTCATTATTTCGGGTGGGGGAGAAGCGTTTCGTGGGTGGCACTGGAGAATACCTATGCTCTTCGCGAGTCGCAGTATCCCGACGTTTTGGAGGTACATATATAGCCGCCACCCCCTCCCGTGTCTTAGACCTGCTGTCCCTACTACGGATTACAAACGGATGAATGTTGTCCTTTCTGCAACTTCGGTCCACTGTCTACGTGCTTACGGAGTATACTGGTTTTCCTGTTGCTGCACTTGGCCGATGCAGAATCGGAGAAGATCGGAAGGGAGCTGGGTGGTCTCCTCAGGCCTGTACGAACATGGAGACCGCTGATCGCTCCGAAGCTGTGAGAAATACCTGGGTACAGGGCTACGAGAATCATCAGGCCCTGATATCGTGGTTGTATGAACAGACTGTCCATCTTACATTCTATCTCACCATTGTGCTCAAATTTACTCACCGCACTGCACTGCCGTGTCTACCTTCCATAGGTAAACATCCCGTTGGCATGAAAACCTCGCGCAGAGAGAACCATTTTTTACGCCCGGAGATCGGCGTGGGATTGTCTCGATTGCATAATGAGGGGTTCTGCCGACATGGCAATTACTTACCTACCTACCTGTTACGGACTGGCCTCGGGGCGTCTGCGGACGAGCGTCAATAATGGTATTGATAAAGATACAGAAGAAAGGAGAAGAAGAAGTCCTCTCTACAAGTTGTCCTGCTACATACAACATGCATTCTGTGCGTGGTCACGTGCCATTCCCGGGCACGCTACGTCCCAGCCCCACTCTCCAGAAGAGACGAGCCTCAGGCTCGAATCCATCACACTACCTACCTCTCGGCATGCGCCGCTCGTACATACCTGCCCAGCTGGCAGCTACAATAGACAAACACCACACCCCATGTAATTTGTGTTTGACTTTTGAATGTGATAAGTAATTATATTAGTCTGTCCACGAGGTAATCTACCCAGGGTCCAGGCTGAGCGTCCAGCAGATAGCAGTAGTAACAACCAAGAAAATAGCAAGTGTGTGTGTACCCCGTAGTAGAGAAAAAGAGAAAAAGAGTAAAGAGAAAATTTTTATCAGGTCAGGGTATCTTGCCATGCCAGAAAAGCGAGCGACCCTCAATACCGATAGGTACCACGCATGCAGCAGCCCAAAACTCCAAAGCTAGCCAGTGTGCCAGACCGATAAAGAAAAAAAAAAAGAGAAAAGGTAGGTATCAGAGAACGACGGTTCAAGAGAGAGAGAGAGAGAGATGATGATGCAGCCAACGCAGAAAAAGAAAAAAAAAAAGCAAAGATGAAAAGAAAAATGCACGGCTTAAAAAGAAACACGCTATGCTCGCTGCTGCCCCCCCATATACTCATCCAATCCCCCCCATCCATACCCCCCATCCACATTCACCCAACCCCCCTCATGCATCGCCCTCTCCCACCCCATCATGACCGCCAAAAGACGACATCCCATCGCACTCACCCCACAGAACACCTTATCACTCGCACCCGCCAGGACCGCCAAATCCATCATGTACGCCCTGCCGACTAGACTCCGCAACCGAAGCGTATCATCCGAGGGTTGTTGTCTGCGCTGCTTCTCCACGGCATTATTTTTGGCATCGGCACCCAAGTTCCAGAACATGGCGGAGAAGAAGCCGCCTTCCCAGCCAAAGGCCTGGTCGGCTGGATGGTGCAGGTAGTTCGGGTCCGTGTTGGCTGCCTCGATGACGGCTTTGGTGGCGAGGCGGATGCGTGCCTGTGCGGGGAGAGCATCCGAGAAGTCGGGCTCCTCGTGGACCATGGGGTCGTCGGAGGCGATGATGCGGATGGACTGGAATTTTTCGGGAGGGATGCTGGTGCCGTTGTAGAGGGCCTCGAGCTCGGTTTGGCCGTAGCCGGCAAAGACTTCGCTTGGGATGTAGGTGTCGCGGTATTGGTACTCGAAGGGGTGTCGGTCGCCGTGACGGATGTGGAATCCGAGGATGGGGATGTCGATGGGCAGTTTGGTGTATTGGGCCTTGGCCTTGATCTCGCGGATGCGCTTCTTTACGTAGACCTGGTCGTCTTGGTTTAAATGGAACAGCGACTTGTACCCGGCGTGGGCTAGGTCGAACAGGTCCTTGGTGCCGAGATCGGTTTGGCCGTGACGCTGGTGAGTCGCGAGCAAGGCGGGCAGCACATGCTCGAGAGTCATACCGGAGACCAGCAAGTGCCGCGCCTGTGCCGGACATGGCAGCATCTGATGCCGAGGGGGCGGTCGACATGAGGGAGCAGGCGGGGCAAAGAACATGTCCGTGTAAGTACCATACGCCCAGCGAGAATCGTCGATGAAGAAAGCTCGTCCTTGCTCCTTGGCCAGAGAGTGGAGCGTCCATATCGTCATGATGGTGTCGCCCAGGCCAGCTTTGGGGCTTTCCAGGACATATGTCAGCGAAGTGCGGCAAAAGGGTTTGCCCGACATGGAGTCGTAGCTCAGGCCAACAAAATGGCCCGAGTGTTTCGGGGGCTGTCCCCGTGAGACGACGGAGAGGAGACCTGCCTGCTCTGCCTCATGAACGTCGACAAAGTAGTCGTCCGGTCGGTCACTCGACGCCATGGTCCGGTCGGAGAGGGGCGCTTTATGATGAAGGTCTCTCACCCGGGCAGAAACCTCTCGGCAGAGACCATTCATGGCCGAGTACTCCTCCATGGACAGGGGAAACTCGTAGTTTCTTGGGATCGAAACAGTCCATCTCGTCTGCTGCTTGGCATCCGAAACGACAACCGGCGTCGGGAAGTCAGGAACGTCATCCTGTGCAACCATCTCATACTGGGGTGCATCATGCAGGTAGGACAACGGAAGGCTAATGACGTTGCGGCTTCCGAGCACAGAGGCAACCCAGTACAAGGCTCCCAAGATGGTGGAGAGGTAGAGAATAGCCCTGACGACTCGGCTGGGTCGGTGCACAAAGAGGATATCTGAAGCCGACCTCTTGCGCCGTCGTGGGACAAGAGCCGGCAGACTTGGTGACGGAGGAGGCGAGAAGAGAAGGTGGTTGAAGTTGAGCCGAGAAGACGTGGAGGAGAGGGCGGCCGGACCTCGGTGATCGTTGTACGAAGTAGTGCGACGAAGATTGATGCGAGGCGAAGCAATCATGACCTTGCCCTGGGCGGAGGGTGCGAGATCAAGTCGAGGAGTCATCATGGTAGTGATTGTATAGGCTGTTGATGTGTCTTTGATATGAACGAGCACGGATGCTCAACCGTGGGCACAATGCATGAGATGCATAGAGTGCATGGAATGGCTACCTCATCGGGGAAGTAGATGAGTACAAAGCCGGCCAGATATTCAGATATGAATTGAGCTGATCCTTTTCATGGATTCCTTTCTAGCTCTTCTTTGATTCTCTCAAGACGATCGACGTGAGGAAGAGAAAGAAGGACTGTCGTGGTGTATCAAGTGGCGCTTGGTAAGCCGAGCCTTAGACAAGAGTCATGAAAGTCCAGTCGTCTATGCAGTAGAGTATTGATGTAAGAATCAGCGGCAGCGGCTTCGACAAGCTGAACAGCGTAGAAAGGAATGTCGAAAAGGAGAGAGAACAAGACGGTGAATGAACAAGTGACGAAACAGAGGCCATAAGCGGGAGGGAAACGAGAGACGGAGAGCGCTCAAACAATTGAGTCTAAACTAAACGGCAGACCGGGCCCAAAGTTCCGAACTGGACAAAACTGCAACAACGCACAAGGCACCGGTCACCGACCGCAGACAGCACTCTGCGCTGCGCCACGGGCCTCTCGAGACTCTGAGGGGACAAGCGATCCGTCCTCCGCGCAAACGAGGGCCGATCAGCAGCTTCAATTGTCGAATTGTCGAACGAGATGACTTGAATGCCGCGTCGATCCCGTCGCTGCGGATTCCCCCCCCCCCCCCCCCCCTCTTCTTCCCCGTCTCCCCCACCCAACACCCAGCATCCAGCATCCAGCATCCAGCTTGGGCAGGGCAGAGCACGTTGGGCCGGGCCTCCTTCACCGGGATCGCGGCGGCACAACTTCCCTGTTTCAGATGTCTGCGCAGGGTTAATGCAATGGCATACGAGTATGTGTGCTGTTACTCCGTATGTGATTGTATAACCTACTGCTCTTATTACCTGTAGTATATCATGTATGTAGGTATGCCATACGTACCACGCAGACTACGACGGAGTTTGCACATACGGATTACGGAGTATGTACGGAGTACATACATACATACATACACATACATCCATACCTACCTACATACCTACATACGTAGTTTTCATGCGGATCAATCGCGCTTGTCGTCATCCGCCAGGGGTCAGGTCGCTCCTGCCAGTTTTGCAAGTTGCAACCACGCCAGCGCGAAACATGGTCGCCACGAGAAAACCCCCGTCCCCGCGCCGGACCAGCCAAGGTATCCTATCCTCTACAGGCCAGGTGTGGAAATGGGCGCCCCGCTTGGTGTGTTTCATCGTTGCTGATTTTCCTCTTGTTCCCATTTTGTGTCTCGCTGCCTGCTTCCCGTGACCAGGGCTTCTGCACATCGTCTTTTTCTTTTTCTTTTTTTTTTTTTTCTTTTGCTTTTGTT
>SRPO01000173.1:0-47500 GCA_018360065.1 Claviceps pazoutovae
CAGAAGCACATATTTTCCACCTTCTCACTCCTCGAGTGACCTAGCTCTTTAGTCAAATATACACCACCATTATGCCCCCCAAATTGCTCAAAAGAATTTGGAATTGACAGTTTGGCGGGATTGGGGATTTGATGGAGAGGGTCTAAGGGTGGGCCGTACGATGACACCTCGGGACAAGCCACACCACCTTCGCCGCTACTCTTTACACCGGGTCGCGTTTTTGTCACCCGCGACCAGTGGAGTTTGGGCGTGGCGCGTTTCTTATTGCCAACGCGTCCTGACCCACGAGCTCTTCAAGTTCGCCTCTATGCTTCAAAACAACATATCCAAGCATTTGTTTTTGATTTGCGGCCCCCTTCACAGCCACAGCGCTACCTCGTGTCTTCCACCGCAACAGATATACATGAATACGAGGCTTGTAACTTGTTAATAACCGCCATCGACTCCGCCATCGCGCCGAACCTCCCACCGCGTCCTTCTCGACCCTTGACTTGCTTCTCCAGCTCCATGAACTGGCAAACGCCGAAGAGACGCTGTCTTGTGGAACCTCGCGGCCATGTACCTACCACGATCGCTAATATCGAAATTATACACTCACCTCCAGAGCACGCGGCATACGCTGTCTCCGCCTGTCCTCATTCTGGTCGCCCTCGAACCCGATGCTCTGTGCGGGTGCCGCATTCTTACGCGCCTGCTCAAGCATGACTACATACCGCACAAGATCCAGCCTGTGGCGGGATATAGCGACCTGGTAAAGGCCGGAAAGCAGCTCGTCATGCCCATGATGGAGAGCCAGGGCGGCAGTGGAGGCGTTGTGGTGTGCTTGGGTGTGGGAGGCATGGTGGATCTAGGGCCGCTGCTGGGTCTCGAGACCGACGGAGAAGAAACACCGTACAGCGGTGTGGAAGTCTGGGTCATTGACGCGCACCGGCCTTGGAATCTGGGCAATGTTTTCGGGGGATACCCACTGGAAGGGTCCTCGGATGGAGACGGCAACTCGTATCAGTCACGCACACCGGTAGGCATTGATGGTGGGCAAGTCGGCCGCGCGTATGAGTCGGGTCGCGGAGGCATTGTGGTGTTTGACGACGGCGATATTGAAGAAGAACTGGAAAAAGAGCGCGAGGCGTACATGGCGTTGGTGGATATGCCAGATGTTGGCGATGACCCGGGCGACTTGGGACTTTCGGATGAGGATGAGGAGGAGGATGACACACTAGGTTCTCCGCCATCGCGGGCTGGTCAAAAGAGGAAAAGCTGGTCAGATGATCACGAGGATGAGTCTAGTGACGATGAGCTTCGGCCGCATCAGCGGCGGCGAAGCAACTCTGTACGACCCCCGTCTCAACTTTCAATTCCCCCCCCCTCCAAGCTAACATTGCGACTAGTCAAGTCATATTGATTCACCAAGAAGGCCTACCCAAAGAGGCCTCGTAACCCTTCGAGGCCCCGATGCTGCCCTTTGGAGCGATCCCATGGACCCCCCATCAGCCGCCCAAGAACCCCCAGCGCCATCAGCTCGCACCCTACGACGGCGACTCATCCGGTTACGTCAAGAGAAAGAAGCAATCCTCCACAAGTACTACAAAATGGGGTCCTCCTTCTCCGAGCCCATCTCCTCCATGATGTACTCCCTAGCCTCTGAGCTCGGCCGCGAAGACAACGATCTCCTCTGGCTCACCATTGTCGGTGTCTCGGCCATGGAACTCTACGGCCGCTCCTCAGCAGGAATAGCAGCCCCTGTGCGAGCCAACGACACCAGCCGACCCTCTGGCTGGATGGGCCTCCGCGGCGCAAGACTCCGCCAACTCCTCCGCGACGAAGTCCGGCGTCTCAACCCCCCCGAAATTACCAACGGCCGCGTCATCCCCGAACACACGGGCGTGATTCCCACCACGGCTCGAAACCCAGAGGATACAAGCATTCGACTATCCCCCGAGCCGCGGTTCTTGCTGATTCGCCACTGGAGTCTATACGATAGTATGCTACACTCGCCGTATCTCTTCTCGCGGCTTAAAACCTGGAGCGAGACGGGCATTAAGCGCCTACATAAGCTACTTGCCAAGATGGGGGTTAGTCTGGCGCAGTGCAAGCAGAGCTATACGCACATGGATATGATGCTCAAGCGGGAGCTGCGGGCTAAGCTTCTCAAGTATGGCTCGCTGTACAATCTGGAGGAGATGGTTCCGGCTGTAGATACGGATGATAAGGACCGGGCAGGCGCAAAAGATGGATGGGGTTTCGTGCGCAGTTGGGGGTGGCGTGCTACATTGAGTGCGCAGGATGTTGGGGTCGTGATCGGGGCGTTGCTTGAGGTGGGAAAGCAGATTCAGTCGGGGGATGCGTCCACGGCGGGGGGAAGTAGTCAGCTGGGGAGAGATGGTGATGTGGAAGAGGAGGTTGAGTTTGGGGCTCAGACGGAGGAATGGGTTGGGAGGTTTTGGGAAGCCTACGATGCGTTGGAGAAGTATGCATTTTTGCCCCTTTTCCTTTTTTTTTTTTCCCTTTCCCCTCTCTTGTTGGCCCTTTGACCCCTCTGGCCTCCCACCACCCATTATCTTCTCTTCTCTTTTCCCACTCTGTCCTGACCAACACTGCACATGATACTAATGCTAACCCCTCCCCACTAGCATCGACTGCCTCAAAGCCGGCCTCCCAACAGCCCAATTCCTCCACCGAGCCATCTACCGCACCGGTACCTCCCTCATCAACAAGAAACAAATCAAACACCTCCGCGCTTTCCGCATGTGTGTCGTCAAAGACGGCCCCGACGTCACTCTCTTCACCCACCCCGCCGCACTGACAAAACTCGCTCTCTGGATCGGAGAAGCCCTCGCGGAGCAAGAGCGCGATTCACACGGCAAATTATCACAAGGCGGACGAGGCACACCACTCGTTGTGGCGAGCTTAAACGAAAAACGCAGCGTGTACATTGTCGTCGGCACAGGCGGAGGCGGTGGCCCCGACACGACGTTTCTGCATCGCGAAGCCACAAAGCGCCGAAAAGCTGACAAGGAAGCCCGGACCAAAACCAAGGAGGCGGCGCGACTGGCCAAGGAGAAAATTACGGCGGAGAAACGTGCTGCAAAGAGAGCAGCTGGTGACGATGAGGAAGAAGACGCTGAGACGGAGTCTGGGGGCTCAGACTCGGAGGAGGAGTCGGAGGAGTCGGAGGGAGAGGGAGAAGAGACGGAACGGGAGAGGGGATATGGGCTGAATAAATTCGGGAGTGCGTTCCAGCAAGTCGTTTCGGAGACGAATGCGCGGGTGCGAATCGACAGCTTCGATCACTGCGTTGTGGAGGTGACGAAGGATGATTTGGGGGGGTTTTTGGAGAGTTTGAGTACCAAGGCTGTTGTGGGATGATGGACGGGATGGACGGGATGAGCGGGACGCATGGACGAGGTGGGTTGTCTTTGCATAGCGATGATTTTCTTCTTTTGGCTTGGATGCGGCGATTCGGCGATGTTGAAGTGAAGGTTCCGTGGCAACTCTTGTTAGCTGGCGGCTGGCTGAGGTGGTAATGCGGGTGACGTTTGGCGATTGCTTGTGCATGGGGAGGATGTGCGCATTTCTTCATGGTTCTTGTGTGTACAGCTTGTTTGTGCTTCAGTAGGAGTCTCGGGCTTTCATTACAGTTTTTCCTTGTTTTGGGCGATATCATGAGGCGATTTTAGTTGCGTAGGATAGGGGCGGGCGTTGTTACAGAGGTAGAGGCTTGAATTTGACTATTTTGCAAAAATGGCAGGTAGCGTTGATGCCCCGAAAAGAGAAACCTGGTTCTCTGGATGAGCGCATGGAATTACTGTGCTTCAACATCCGAGAGGCTTGCTGCGGGAGAAGAAAGATGGCAGACCAGGCTTGTCACAAAGGGCATCTAGGTAGCACCAGATTAACTCCGGGACTGTGACGCCGAATACAGAGGTAAAAGATTCCGTCATGAGGCCTGGTCGGCTTGCGTTACATATCTCGTTACAATTCGTAAACCTGTAGCCGTCCCCACGTCATTCGTGCCAGGGTTCGGTTCCCACGGACGACGAGAATTAGGGACGGACGGGTGGCAATGGGCATGCAGCAACGAGAATCAAGATCAAGACGGCTTCGGTGCGGCCGTTGTGGCAGGACTCTGCGCTAGCTCTGGAAGTACGCAGACATTGTTCGCGTGTACATCTGTTTGTTACTGGGCTTGAGAAATAATGGAGAAGATGGAGAGCGGAGAACGTAGGCCAGACACCCGCAGGAGCTGTGCTACGTAACAGAAAAGAGGTCTGAGTAGTAGACCGAAAAGACGATAGATCCCGCAGGAAAAAGAGTAGGACTCGACCAGAAAGAACGAAGAGCGTCCCAGGACTTCATTGACTATCTAAAAATGATCGTGGGAACCGTCTGGTTCATAAGAGATAAAACTCTGCGTCCAACACCCAGCTAGAGTGAGCGATGATTGGCTGACTAGGCAACCGAGACAAGATGAGCTGGTATGCAAGGGTGCAGGGCCGATTGATCCAGACACCTGGCCAACGAAGTGATCCCCGTTTTCTGCTTGTGCTTGTGAGCCGGGGAAGAATACCTAGATGAAGATACATCTCTGTACACAGTGGAGCAACGCAAGTCATCTGTCAAGGTGCTTCGGCTTCACCCGTGCAAACACTTCCGATGACCCGAACCCTGCGTGAACCCCAAACGCGCATTTAAGGGTATGTGCATATCCCCCCGGCCCGGCTGCAGGCATCGCCGGCGGGACGTGGGGTCTTTTCCTCTTCCTTTTTGTTTTCGTTTTTGCTTCTTTCACATAGGAACGGTGGGTTTGTCTCTTGGCGCGCTGGGTCGTATCCCGCTTGACCCTGCAGGCGGACGGGAGATGGGATGGCTACGGAGTAGATGTATGTATGTACCTATGTATGCGTAGGTACCGGCATGTATGTGTTCGTGATGTGCGGGATATGTATACATGTGTGCATACGTACATACTTACATACCTAGGTACATAGGTACGTATGATGTGTGGGCGTGCATTATCGCGATGCATGTTCCAACTTCCGGAAACGTGCTGCAGAGACCTTCCAGGCGTCTTCCAGGGAGCTTCGGCGATCTCGCAGGCGGCTACAGGTGTCTGCAAATGTGTGCAGGCCCCGCCGATGGCGCTGGACCCTCCGCAGTGCAGCCTTGCCTTGGCGGCCAGATGACTGATGTCAGTGCGTAACCCTGCTCCCCATGATTCGCCCAATCAGTTGCACCACCCATTTACCCCATGTCCCCATCTCTCTCCGGGGGGCTTCCCTCGAGCCTAAGGTGCTCCGTACAGTTGCTCCGTACAGCGCAGGCGCAGCACTGAACAGCGCCCCATTGCGGCCCCATTCCCACGGTGCAGCCGAACCTGGCCATCTTTTCCAGTCTGCCCAGTCTGCCCAGTCTGCCCAGTCTTCAGTTCTCGGCTCGTCATTGCCCTTCTTGTCCGCCCATCCAACATCATTGATGTGATCTCTCTCGTCCTCGGCTTCCATCACCTTCAACACCCGACGCTGATTCCAACTCTAGTAATCTTCTCACCATCCTTCTTCCGCCGTTCCCATTTCATCCTGAAGCGGGCCGCAGTGTGCGACGCATGGCACGCATTCTCCCGCTCCATACTTGAGACCACAGCCCCTCCTCCGGCCGCTCGATCCCGCATCCCACATCCCGCATCCGCACGACTGCCTCACCGCCGAGATTCACGCCGTCACGCCGTCACGCCGTCACGCCCTCGCATTTTCACGCCGCTGTTGATCTTCCCTGTCCAGCGCTACCATCGCCGCTCATACGCACTCAACCTCCCTGTCGAATCATCTGCCACCAGTGACAGTGACGCATTCGTCTGTCGCCTTACCCCTTGTCTCTCTCGCGGAGCCCCGTCCCCCCATCATATCGCTGGCCTTGTCGGGACTGCCGCGCTGCTGCTCCATCGTGCGCATTATCGCCCTTCATCCACCCGCGCGAGGAAGATGGGAAAATCGTAAGATCACATAGCATCCAATTGCCCGAAGCGTCATCATACAGGATAGGGGGAGTTCGCGCCGTTGCCTCGCGTGAATCGAGTGGTGCCCCTCTAACGTGAATTGCGATGCGACTACAACAAGCCCCATGAGAACACGTTGTCGTGGTCTTTGGCCACATCTATATGGGCTAACCTCGTGTGCCATAGACAGTCGAAGCTCTCACAGGATCAGCTGGTCGAGCTGCAAAAATCCACGCATTTTGATAAGAAGGAGCTTCAGCAATGGTACAAGGGTACGTACGATCAGAGTTGCTCATTTGCCCTTGGTTTCTTTCCTATTGTATTTGCTTCGCGACATGTACTCGAGTCGCTCGGACCGACTAAACAGCTTGCGCCGGCGCTCCTATTCTCCAGACACTGGGAGGCGCTGCGCCAAAAATACTGCCTGTCGCGGACTGACCACTCTTGCGGTGGACGGTCCATTTGTTTCAATCAAGTTTCACAATCGCTGACCGACATAGGATTTCTTAAGGACTGCCCCTCCGGCATGCTAAGCAAAGAGGAGTTCCAGAAAATCTACCGACAATTCTTCCCCTTTGGCGATCCGAGCTCCTTTGCCGACTACGTCTTCAATGTGTTCGATACGGATAAGTCGGGCAGCATCGACTTCAAAGAATTCATTTGTGCCCTCAGCGTTACGAGCCGAGGCAGGATGGAGGATAAGTTGGACTGGGCGTTTCAGCTCTACGACATTGATGGGGATGGCAAGATAAGCTACGATGAGATGTTGCAGATCGTGGAGGCGATTTACAAAATGGTAAGTCAGCGGCTAGCGTCCATCTTCCCAGTCCAAGTAGTCCACCAGACATAAACGCACGAAGATACATGGCAGACGAAGAAAGGAACAGGCGAGTCGAACGAACCGTCTAACGTATGCGCACAGGTCGGCTCCATGGTCAAACTACCCGAAGACGAAGATACCCCCGAGAAACGCGTCCGCAAAATCTTCCGCATGATGGACAAGGACGAGAATGGATCCCTCGACCTGGAGGAGTTTAAAGAAGGGAGCAAGCGCGACGAGACCATTGTTTCGGCTCTGTCTCTGTACGATGGCTTAGTGTGAGCCCGGAAATTCAGAAAAAGGTGAGTCCGCCATTATGAGGTGGGGGCTGCATGAACGGCAAACGTCTCTAGGTGAGACATTGGCGGACATCAGTGTGGCGGAGTGACTCATAAAGAGGCGGGGGCATGTGCGGGTGATTCATAATATTATAGAAGCATTGTCTTTTTTTCTTTGTTGTTTCTTTACCTGTGCCGGGGTTCTTCTTTCTCTGTTCTTTTTTTTACAACGTTCTTCCTTCTTTCTCGAGTATTCTTATCCTCTCTTGAATATTATTATGGTAATTTTATGCAAAACAAAAAACCAAAAACCAAAAAAAAACCATCCTGGTCCAACCTATTCTCTAAGAAAAGGACATGTACAAGAGAAGAAAAAAGAATTCAAAAAGGAAAGGGAGAGAAGCAGAGAAAAGACGGCTATTTGGCCACACGTCCATCTCCGCCCTGGGGCATAACCCAGTTGACACTGACCAGTGACAGGTGAACTCCAAGAGCCTTGGCAGCGTCATGCATCTATGACGTAGGTACACGCTTATGGCCGCGTGCATGACTGGCATGTGTCTGTCTCGAACGCAAAGCAGGGGTTAGTTACTGTAGCTATGTACATGTAAGTTGTAACATACAATCTGCATTCGCACGTGCTAGGCAAGTATATTGTATGTACATATGTACTATGTATGTAGTGCCGGCATGTATTTCTCGCACCAGCCGCCCCGGCAATCGTAGCCACTGCGCGCTTGTCGATGCCATCGCAGCATTTGATGGGTCACGTGACAAGGTCGGATGGCGGATGATAAGATAAGTTCATGAAAGCGATGTAGGATACAACGGGGACCTTACAAAGTACATGGCTGTTGTTGTTCTTTATGTAGCTCTGTTAAATCTTCATCAGGCTGCTAGAGGCCCATGCTAGAGAACGCGGATAGATTGATGGGCGTCCAGTGTCAGGTGGTAGTTGGCCGAGAGAGTATTTCTTTGACAATCAGGAATAGGTAGGTACGAGTAATTCGATTGGGTGAAAACGAGGTAAACATGTAAAAAAGAAAGCTAAGAAAATAATAGGAGGTCACCGTGCAAGAAGAATGCCTATGTACACAAAGGAACCTTTGTTGTGATTTTTCGTCGCAAAACAACCAGACGCAAATCACTCCCTCAGGCCGAAACGCTTGATTCGCCCCGCGATTTCGCTCGCACTGCCGGATATGTACAGTGACCCCAATAAAATAACAACGAAAATTTCTCCACTTTTCGTCGCGACGCGTCAATTTAGCTTCTTTCACAAACCAACCCATCATCTTTGAGCAGCCATGGCTACAACACCACGCCCTATGAAGCCATTCAAAAAACATTTGACGGCATGCACTAGGAAGCGCGTCTATTCAGCCTTAACAGCAGGCAAATCGGCCAAGAAGATCGCTAGTGACGAGAGTATTCATTCTCCTAAGCCTCTTTTATGGCATCAAAAAACGGTTCACTACCCAAGATTGGGGGATCTCACCAAAAGGGCGAGGGCACCCAACCAAGCTAACAAAAGACGATTTGCGACACTTCCAGATAAACATAAATCAAGAGTAATTTACTACCACCAAAGAGCTTCAAGAAATATGCGCTCCTCATGTTTCTATGGAGACAATCGCACGATACCTCGAGGCAAGGGGAGTCATGCATCGCCAAGCCGCACAACGCCCATTTTTGAGGAAGAGCATGTCTTAAAAAAAAGTTCAGTTCGCGCTCAAGTGGTTTGAAAAGTCTCTTGCGTAGTTTCGTCGTGTTTGATAGACAGATGAATGCGCTGTTGAGCGCGGCGATGGACAGACCCAGGAGTAGATTTGTCGCCCTGTCGGCCAGAATTGCACTCTGAATTTGTGATTACAATAACTCGGGTTCCAAGCAGCGTAATGGGCTCATTCTAGGCTCGAAAGCAACCGAGTTCAATTAAGTACAAGCCAAATAGAAGAAACCCCGACATATCCTTACGTTTTGGGGGTGCAATTCGCTCCGGAAATCAGGGTCCTCTCGTCGTCCTCCCGGGGGACCCCGACTCGAAGAGAGGCGGCGTCACAAGCGCGGTTTACTGTGATCACCTTGAGGAATACCTCCCAACCATGCTCGATGGTTACACTATCTTTATGCATGACAACGCGCCGATTCATACCGCCAGAATCGTGAAAGAATGCCTAGCTTTGGGCATTGCCCCCCTTGTACATGCTGCGAGGGCATGAGAGGATGTAGCCGTAGCCTGTATTCCCTCGAACATCGCCGGCTAGGGCTGGCGCGGCGGCCATGGAGAGGACGGTAGCTGCGGAGAATTTCATGGTGGTCTGTCAAACTAGAGTTGCCAATGCGCTGGATAGATAAGCGACCGTGATGAACAAGTGAGGAATGTCAATGACTCAATGAAGATCTCACAAAAGATAAACAGGGGGCAGCCTCACTGTCTGAGAGAAGTTGAGAAAAGTCGGTCGGAAGTTTAAACGGAAAGACTCGAAAGAGGCCGAGAGGAGAAGTCGTATTTTATTTCTTTCTGAATCTGTAGACTCGGAATTTGGACTAGGTACCGGAGGTCCGGAGATGAGTAGGCCAAGACGGACCATCTTCTTATTCTGCCCCGATTACCCGTCATTCATCACGCCAACTCTGCAGTCCACAGATCTCTGATCCTATCAAATCATCATGCACCCCAGCTTTTGTTATATGCCAAACAAATAGACATTGCCTCACCCCGGGCGCCGGGCGGCTCACACGAACTGTGTACAGTTTGGTCAGCTACTTCGCACTGTATTTTGGCGGACTCAAAGGACTCGGGACTCAGGCCCAACAGAGTTCGCCTTTTTTTCTCATAGACATCCGCTAGGTTCACCCGGGACTAGGATGCCTTGTCCCTTTTCAAGTGAACATGACGTCGGATGAATGAAACCACTGTCGCGAATTTGGCGCCGGCCGTTGGATCTCAGTGTTTCCAAACAGGTCATCGACTCATCATCTCAGCGAATGGGTACGGAACTGCATACGTATTATTTCTGCGAATTTGATTCTACATGGTTCCAAAAAACAGAGGTCCGCTTGACTCTTGAGAACTAAAAAGCCAACGGGACTGAGTCCTGACAAGGTACGTGGACGGTGAGCTCTGGGGTTACCGTTCAATTTCTATCATTATCGCAAGCCGGGAGACACGTTCTCTCTACACTACGTTCACAAAACCAATGAATGGAAAAACAGGCGTCGAATATAATATCAGGAAAAGTTTTGCTGGTACATCATATGACTCAGAAGACAGACTTTGTGTGGGTTGTAAATTTGAAGTCGAAATCGAAGAGAATAACAAAAAAGCAAAGCAAACTGATGACGCGTATCATTCCAGACTGACGGGTACAGTCTCGGACAATCCCCCTCCTCAACCATTTCTCTAGGCCAGATGATCTCCTCGGGCTACCAATCTTCAATTATCGGGGATGGGAGCCATCACACAGTCGCCAAATGTACTTTCGGCTAGGCCGACTTTGCAGCTAACGCAGATTCCGTCGACCTCAACACCTCCGGCACTCAACGTGGGTGCAGATGTGAGTCCGCAGTCGAAATAGTTGAGGCAGATATTTTCGTACAGTTTCGTGAAGGATGCCAAGACTTGTTCGTCGGTACGATTACCTGTTACCATCGTACGAGCACATGTCAAGGTGTAGTCCACGGCCAATACGGCGGGCAAAGCGGCCACGAGGAAGGTGGTGACGGCTTGAAACTTCATGATCTGCGGTGCTTGTTAGGTCAAATCGACGAACGTTGATGGTGATTACAAGAATAGAGAAACATTGTAAATGGGCAGGAAAAAGAGAGGAAACTAACGTTGGTTGGTATGATTTTAGAGCGTTGGTCTGATCGGTTCGTAATACAAGTAACAATGCCAAGACTTGATTCAGATTGTGCACAACAGAGATTCTAGTGCCCAAGGCTAGAACAACACGGGCCATTATATATGAATGATGCATCCCAGATGAAACACCCGTTCTCTTGCAAAGTTGAAAAGGTCGCTTCATTGGACTCTGCTCAAGGGAGGTAGCCTGCATCATCGTCTGCGACATCCGACTTTGGCAGAAGCCCTGCAGCTTCTCCCCCTTCAATTTCCATGAGTATCATGTGTGATCATTGATGTATGAACTCCTTTTCATTTGCACATTTTCTTGCCGTCGTTGGACATACCTACTCAAGGTATATACCGAATGTACCTTCAGCAACACATGCTTAGGGTTAACTGCACTCTCAAACCGAGCCTAATTGAGATCATACATACCCCGGTGATACCCCAGCCGCGCTAGAGGAAAGAGGAAGAAGGGAACGGCACGACGATGAGACGGGGTTGAAGGTTATATATCGCCGAGTATGTATGGAAGTGTGTACATGCCTATGTATCTTCAGAGTACGGAGTACGGAGTACATCACAAAGAATGCTGCCTTTAGAAGTTAAGCCGCTAGCGGCCCAATCATTCGCAACTTTACAACTTTATACTCTCGGTGCTATTTTGTGTTTTAATATCGACTGCTACTTACTAATACACGATTTCACGGCGCATGGTGCGCTGCATTTATCTTTGGTACACTGAGACAAGTGAAACTGGGACCAGAATTTATCATGAACCTCAATTGAACCGCAGAAGTTTCGAAAAGGTGGATTTCAATTTCAAACCCCCATCCTCCGAGCACAAGTAGGTGCATACACCAATTTTATCCGCGTTTTTGTGCGTCTGTTGTTCCGATTGAGTGGCTATGTCCCCTGAACCTCGCGATGAATCGACGTTGTTGACAGATATTTGATACCTATGTTACTATGTACCTGTTTGTCGAAGAAAGTGAACGCCTAGTGGTGAGCGAACCCGTCTTCCGAAACTTCTGCGACAGTAGGCTCATCGGTGAGTACGGAGTAGTTTTGCTCCATACTCCGGGTGTGAGTCCATGGCTCTAAAGTGCATTGTCTGCCGTCGGAGGATGTGCATCCATCCATACAACGGTAACGTCGGTCATGACACAGGCGGGATGTCCTTGTGAGTGTTTCATCCGACCTGTCATTTAGCCTGATTTTCATCCTACATATCCAGAATTCCAGGTACGCCGTGTGATTGAGATGAGGCAAAGTGTGCCGGCTGGTCTGTTCACTCGTGAGTCGTGAGTCGTGACTTAATTGCTTGGTTTCTGAGGTGCCAGTTAGTTGTTGACTGAAATTTAGCAAAGCTCGAGCATCGCGCTACACTGCTGGGACTTTCCTCTGGCATCTTATAAGAATCGTTTGCTCTGGTGAATCTATTTGGTAGCCTTTGAGACCGATTTCTTTTCATTTGGCGGTTTGGTCGAGGATTGCTTCAGGAGTATCAAATTACCCTCATGCGCAGGATTGCTCCTACCAGCATGATCGATAACTTGGCGCTTTCTCCAAATCTTTACTCAAGTGTCAAAGATAAGCGCTTGATGGTTGTTTCCTTTGATTCTGATTACCGTGAGTCCGCTTCATTTGCGATCTGAACGGTCGTGTAAAATGCGGTGCAATCTTTCTAGTAAAATGATCTCAGTTCATATGCATTACTGCGGTTGCAACTGAAAAAGAAAAATTGTATCAAGTCTCTTGAGACACAAATTGTTCAGAGGTCAAGTTCCGGTGTTTATCAAGGTCTTGTACAGTTGAGCTGCGTTGAACACTCACAGATATAGGTTGGTAAACATCTTGCGTCGGCGATGACGCGACCTTCCTGCCTCCACTTCGCGCACAACGAGCATTGAGAGCTCTGAGTGTCTCGCTCAGTTTCCTGGTTTCGCATGCCATACGTACCACACGCGCTTGATGCGAACAAAAAATCATTAGCTTTAGACATCTTGAGTTGTTTTTGCGGATAGAAGAAAAAGAAGAAGCCGGATAGATACGGCGGTTCCGCGGACACTACATACACCTCCGGAAAAAATAACGCCCAACACCACATTGGACCCATAATGAATCACCACACGTATTTATTTGACTTTTTCGCAATCTGGCCATTCAAAATGTAAAAAATGCGCAATTGAGCAGAGTCTATAGAATCATGAAGGCTTAATCAATTGACTGCCTCAAAACTTTATATACCACCCCTTGGAATCTATCACAGCCTGAAGACGGTCAGGCACGCTGCCGACAAGGTCATTTACAAGCTCCTTTTCGAGTTCATCCCAAACATTTGTCGCAATTTTTTCGAGGTGCTCTAATGCGGCCTGGGACTTCTTCATATGAGCCATATTCGGATCCCGTTTAAAAATTTGCTGTTTCAAGCATGACCATACGTTCTCAATAAAATTCAGGTCGGGGCTGTATGGCGGCCAGTCCAGAGGAGTCACGACTCACCCCTAGCTCCTCGAGGCAATCTTTCACGATTTTGGCGGTGTGAATCGGCGCATTGTCATACATGAAGATAATGTAACTATCGAGCATGGTTGGAAGGTATTCTTCAAAGTGATCACGGTAAATCGCGCTTGTGACGCTGCCTTTCTTTGAGTCGGGGTCCCCCGGGAGGACAACGAGAGAACCCCAGTGTTCCGAGCCGGGACGGGACCAAGGGACTGGGACGGGGTTGGGACGTCCCGCGTTACTCGTGGGACTGTGGGACTTGACCTTGATACTTGACGGGACTCCCGCACTAAGCCCTATCTGGGGGACGGGACTGATGAGTCCCGAAAGTCCCGCGCTAAGCCGCATTAGTATAATCGATAAGCACCGATAAGCACCGATAAGGGTACTGACCAATGATAGCAACACGAAATGTGCGCGTCGCATTCCTCCTTGTTTTAACTTATCAGTGTTCACTCTTATAGAAAGCTAACCACATCGTCTCTGCGACACAAAGCGAACGCGATCTTGCCAAGAGGAAGCAGCCGAGCCGATGGAGATCGAAGCAGCGGAGGCTCTCTTGAGAACTAAGCGCAACGACTATGTATATTGGAAAGTGCAGCAAAAATGCTACGACAAAGGCTGAAACGTACTTCCTGACGTGCGACTGCGCAGCGGCCTACCTCTGCATCGCTCGGTAGGTCTACCACGAACTTATCGACGATGGTGAATGAGGAAGGGAATGATTGCGAACAATTCTTTATGTGTCATGAATAAAATCATTAAAATGATCTGCCTCTATGAAAATGTCCCGGGACCGTCCCATTCGGAACACTGATCGAGAGATGGTGTGGTGGATTGCCGGTTGGCGGGGCAGCGTGCAAATCTATTTGCCACCCAATTTTACCTACCTTGGGTTAGGCAGGTAAAATACTCTAGACTCCTTGTGTCCTCCCTGGAGTCTGTACATAGCCTGTCCAACAAAGCGGCGGCTAATAATCCTATCCGATGTTCCCGGTCTTCGTTGCGCTCGTCCCGAGATCAACAGCGTCCCGCGGCTACGTACATATCAGATTTCGTATGTAGTCGAGTCATGACTTAGCCAATCTCACCTTGTCTGCGGAAGCCAATCCGTGCGCTGTTTCGGAGACAAAACGTGCACGGCGTGGCCGAGAAAGGAAAACCCAGTATGTATCACATACCTCTAGGTAGCCTGAATCAGGCCTTGGGGAAGTTCCCAGTTTATACGGTACCTACCTTACCTACTCCGTATCTGTGGCTATTATGCAACCCCCTACCCGGAACCTGAAGTTAATCTATGCGAGTGAGCCTTATTTAAAGTAGTGCTAGACCGCCATAGATCCCGGGAATTCTGCCTAATCCACGGAGCATATGCCGTGTTTCCAAAGGATCTGATTAGGTGGGTAGGTACGGAGTACTCCGTAGTATGTATCAACTTATCGACCCCATCCTGTTCCCGGCGTTCCGAGCCGAAGGTTACTCATACGGGTTACCAAGAATTGGTATTTCAACTAGAACTCCGGCGCTCTTTAACAATCTCCTAATCATTGCTGACTTCACCCATCTCTTCTACACCATACATACCAATCGAGTCACGCAGTACCTTCCCTTCCACCCACAACACATACAGCATCCATCCCTCCAAATCAACGTCCAACATGCAGCTTCTTTCCGCTATTTTGGTAGCCGTTGCCGCCACAGGTGCAGTAGCGGATATTCCCGCCACCACCCAAAGATCCACGCCGACTTCTATAAATTCTGATCCTGTGCCTTACCCTCGCTGGTGCAACCACGGAACCGGCGGCAACGGCGGATGCGAGGCCAATGGTCGTAACACCTACTGCGTAAGACTTTCATAAATTAAGCATTTGCTATATACACCGACATGTACAGATTGATACACATGCGTGGACGAGTGCTGACGTCCCGGGATACACAGTGCAATACCGTGCAGACCTCTTACTTCGAGGTCTTTCGATTGGTGACGGTTGTTTCGAGGAATGAAACAGGAAGCGTTAACTGCGAAAACGGCGGTATAATTTACTGCAGCTAAACGAAAGATCTCGGCACCTACAAGTCTCTTTCACTCAGCAATCTGGGACCTCGATGTCTTTTCAGATCCTTGGCGTCTGAACTTTCATGTGTGCCTCTCCTGGGCTCATGACTTTGCCGCGGCCCACGTTTACTCGACCCGCCACGAGAGTTTGCAAGGTGTAAGATTAAGGTCGAAGACTATGCGAGATGATGTACATTAGAGACACACACTACTTGCACACAATACCCATGAACTTCTAACTGTTTAACTATGTATATAACTCATGAGATCATGGATAGAATGCGATTTCTAGCCACATGTGACTTGTCGCAGAGTATATAGGGGCATGTACAGCACAAACCAGTGGCCAGACGGCTGCGCCCACTCTTTTGTGCAACATGACTCCAGGGCCGGTTGCCTTGATGCCCAGCCAGTAGCCTTCAATACATACTCGACATGTGTACTAACTACGCTCCCAGCTACCCTTTCGAACAAAAAGTAGAATCGAAGCAGGCTTCCAATTGCAACATGACAGCTGGGCTTTTTTTTGGGCCAGTGGTGTCACACGGTGGACATATTCCCCTCACCGTGGATAGTTCCGCAGAGGAACATCAACTACTGCGGTCATACATGCGGGCGTATCTGGCGTCGTAGACGTCTATCCGACGTCTCACTACAGCGACAGCGATATCGAGACTATCTCGAGCGCATATGAGCTATTGTTTCATTTGGCGCATTCGGCAGGAAGCAGAGGGAAGAACAGCATGTCCATTGTTAGCCTGAGAGGCTGAGATCCATTCATATTAGATGTAGAGCGGGCCTCTCAAGGCTCGGAGTGGAAACAGAGCCCTCCAGAGATCCTTTTGAGAGCCAAAGCCGATTAGGTATTGCGTTATGATAGGAGCATACTGTATTTATCCCGTTCCGAGCCCCAGATCATTGGCAATGGCCCTTGTCACATTGTCCGGCCTGTCACGGCAGCATTGATAAGCCATACAACCGCGCCATGTTCCCCAGAAGGGTACAAGATTCCAAGTCATTCTGGACTTGAATCTCATGGCTTATACTAGTAAGTGATACCACCACCCCATGTACGTTGTACCTACATGGTTGGTATCTGACGGCCCTGGCCCAGTGGCCCCTGGGCCGTCGCACTGCCTGTGCCTTTCTCTCATGATGAACATGTTTATACAAAACGATACAAAACGATGAAAAGAAGGAGCTGGTCGCAAGTAAGTTATTGTCAAAAAAGAGAGAGTCGTGATGTATCTCTGAATTTCTCGAAAGCAGGTCGAGGTAGAGGTTTTGACATTTGTGATGCCATTGGCAACTTGCTCGAACGAAGGTACGTATTCATGAATCAAGCGCGATTTCCCCAGCTGTCTGTTTCTCCCTTATAAATTGCCTATATGTAATTGTCCGATAGGTACCCATGTTACTCTGCCTGAGACACTGTCAAACCACTCACCCTGCCCACAATCTTGAAGTATACGAATGATGAGAATCATGAGATCATAAATGGAGTGTGATTTCTGGCCACATGTGACGCCAGGACCGGGGGCAGTGACCCCCAACAACTTGCAAGTAGCCTCGGCCCTCCCTCCAATACTCTTCATGTAGTATGCACCCAGAATTCAAATCATCACGAAGTACGCACGCTCCCAGCTGGCACTGTGGCGGCTACCCTTTCGAACAACTCACAAGAAAGGGATGATGTAATGAAATGAAGCAGGCTTCTTATTGCGACATGACCATTGACAGCTAAATCTATTTTGGGCTTGTGGCACCAGGCAAACCCAACGCCGTTGTCATTGCAATTGCTATTGCTAACGCTGGTGGCGGTGCGAGGTGTCAATGCGAGTGCCGACGCTGATGTCTATGAAACTTGAAAGTCCCAATGCAAACGCCAATGACTCTCAAAAGTCATGAGAGCGATTCTGAAAATTGTGCGAGAACAGGGCCAGACGATGACGAGTCACGGCTGGACGTGAAAATGGGTTGACCCTCACTGCTCAGGACTGTCACGACTCACAAGTCGCGGGGCCGGGGTGAGTCGTGACGGGTCCCTAAAAGCAAGTTGGAGAGGGGAAGCCTCCTGTTTCATAGATTCATACAAAAGCTGGCAGTCGTAGGCTGTGTCGCAGCGCGACTACTCTGCAAATCAAATTTTA
Source organism: Claviceps pazoutovae (assembly GCA_018360065.1). Lineage (NCBI taxonomy): Eukaryota > Fungi > Ascomycota > Sordariomycetes > Hypocreales > Clavicipitaceae > Claviceps > Claviceps pazoutovae. Next base: position 17,655 of record SRPO01000173.1, read on the forward strand.
CATAGACAACGGCGCACCCACATGACCAACTGGCGTCTACGGTCTCGGTACCCGACAGAGCCTTCCCGCGCCTCGAGGGGTCTTAGTTGAGGTACTAAGAAAACACAGAGCGCGGAACATATGGAAAGAAGACGACCACTGTTTTGTTTTCTTGTTCGTCCAGCCCGAGTACCAAAAGATGCGGCTTCCAAGTTGGCTGCGCACATTGTGGATATGGCGTCGGCTTTTATTCTGGCGGCTTTTTGGCACCAAGAAGAATGATACCTCTTCCCCGTCATCTTCCTTCCCAATTCGCCGCAGCTTTCCTCCATGGATAAAATTCTTGCTCTTCCCGTCAAATAAACATGCATCGATCCGGCTGGAGCTCGGCTGTCTCCATGGGTGTGGTATGTACATACCTACCTAATTGATTCAGTAAACCCGTATCCTACTTATAGGCCAAGCCATGCTCAGTGCGCATGTCAACCGGCAACTTTTCTTCACTTCTGCGCAATGGTAAGTGGAGGATCTACTACGGGTTTACCGAATAAATACTGTACTTATGTGTGTATGTACCTTAGGTAGGAGGTACATATTGCATGTTTCCCCCGCGTTTTGCATGTGATTATGCGGGGTACATAACACAGGGTGGTGCTCGGCATGCAGAAATTAGACTTTTGATGTGCCCATTCATCCCTTTCCGGATCCTTTCCGGCGGAAACTTTGCCGAGGTACTCTATACCTACAGTATGAGAGACGCCGGCGCGCAAAAGGCCCAAGTTTTTCGAAAGCACCCGAGTTGATAAACCTCCAATTCGCACGATCAACCGACATCGTGATCGTCGGCTCCGGAAATCGGGATCAGTCAGTACACAGGGAGTACCGGTACGTAGGTACATAGGTACATATCTATATAGTATAGACACATGGTCTCGGCTCCCTTTCCCCATGAAGCCGAGGGTGCGGGAGTGACCGGGAAGCAACGGTGCCCAAGCGCGGTTTGACTGGCATGGCAATGTCTTTCGGCACGTGCGAGTGACGCAACATTCCGCAAGTAAGCGCGCCGAGCGCAAACCCCCAGATGCAGCCCGAATGGAAACAGGAAATAGACAACAATCCCTAAACTTCGAACAGTGCATGCTGTCTACCTGAGTTTGCTTTCACTTTCACTCTTCCTCTGGGATTTTCTACCTTTTTTCACTCTTTCTCTCTCTCTCTCTCTCTCTCTCTCTGTGTGTGTGTGTGTGTCTGTGAGTGCTCTCTACGACAGTCCAGCGCAATGCCTCACAGCGATCAGGGCAGGAAACCGCCTACTGCGGCGGTCAACCTCATCGGTTCGTCAAATTCCCCCCTTCCCTGTCCCGGTAAAGAATGCGCCTGTTGTATGAAAGGTGAAAGTAGGAGATAGGGAAAAGATGAAGAAACAGAGGAAAGATAGAAGCAACGAGGAAGCTGAACTGATGGTATTTCTACACAGCCGGAGGTGGCGCCGGCATGATGGAGGCTCTGGCGTGCCATCCCCTCGGTAAGTCTTATCGTGTTCTAATCCCAGAAGCCCATGCATGAGAATGAGAACAACAAAGCAGCGTGTTGGCGTGACGGCAATCCCTAACCATGGCCTCCCCTCGCAGACACCATCAAAGTACGCATGCAGCTCTCCCGCCGGGCCCGGCAGCCCGGCGCCCCCAAACGCGGCTTCCTCCAGACAGGTATTGGCATCGTGCGGCGCGAAACACCCCTCGCACTCTACAAGGGCCTCGGGGCCGTAGTGACGGGCATCGTACCCAAGATGGCAATACGGTTCACCAGCTTCGAGACATACAAGCAGCTGCTCGCGGACAAGACAACGGGGCATGTGTCCGGGCGAGCGACCTTCGCGGCAGGGCTAGCAGCCGGAATCAGCGAGGCAGTAGCGGTAGTGACGCCAATGGAAGTCATCAAGATCCGACTGCAGGCACAGCATCACTCGATGGCAGACCCGCTAGATGTGCCCAAGTATCGCAACGCGGCGCACGCGTTGTACACGGTGGTGAGAGAGGAGGGCGTCGGCGCGCTGTATCGCGGCGTGAGTCTCACGGCGCTGCGGCAGGGCACTAACCAGGCCGTCAACTTCACCGCATATGCCTACCTCAAGGATGTTCTGCACACGTGGCAGCCGCGGTTAGACGGGCAAGGGCTGCCTAGCTGGCAGACGACTCTCATCGGCCTTGTATCCGGTGCCATGGGCCCTTTGAGCAATGCCCCCATTGACACCATCAAGACACGCCTGCAGAGGACTCCAGCTCAGCCAGGTGTGGGAGCTTGGGAACGCATCACGCGCATCGCTGCTGAAATGTTTCGCCAGGAGGGCTTTCACGCCTTCTACAAGGGCATCACACCCCGCATCATGCGCGTTGCCCCCGGTCAGGCGGTTACCTTTACCGTCTACGAGTCCCTGCGCGCCCGTCTCGAAAGCAGTAACTTGTCCTTTGTCGGCGGCAGTTTCGAGGAGTAATTGGTTAGTCTGCTCACCAGTCTCGCTTCGCATCTTTGGCATGTTCACCAGGCTTGTTTCTGAAATTGGCCAGCTCACCAGTCTTGTTTCGTATTTTGGTCTAGCTCTCGCCAGTCTTGTTTCACACTTTGATCTTCATCTAGCTCCCCAGAATCTTCACCGAGCAATCAATAATACTTTGCTCTTGTCTCTCTTCGTCATCCCCATCAAGTTGCCGCATGAATATGAGCTTCGCCCCAGTCTTCGTCTGCCGTGCCTACCCTCAGCCCCTCATCGACCAGGCCGCTTCGGCCTGCTGAACCCGCTTCTCGTCGTCGTCTTAGGATGCAGATCCTCCATGACCGACTGCTCCGTAATCTCTGCCGGCTCTTCCACTTCAAACTTCTTCTCCAACCTAAGCCCAGACTCCCGTTCCGCCATTTCGAGTACTGTCCGCTTCATCAGGGGGTACAGCATGCGCTTCTTGATCGACTTATTGCCCGGTGTCATCGGGCACGTGTAGAAGAAGAGAATAGGACTCTGCTCAGTGCCGTTGTGCGTGTGCGTGTATTTGAACAGGGTGAATCGCGGCTCGCTGTCGGAAATGGCGCTGGAGAGCTCACTGATTGATGAAGGGCGCGGCGAATCGTGTATCAGTTCGACGCACTCCTTTTCGACATTGATTTTCTGGGACACACCTCGTCAGTAGACGCCCGAAAACGCATGGCCTTGTCCAAGGCACGCTCTGCCTTGATAAATTTTTAAGGCATCAATCTTGTTGCCGAGTCTTTTGCTTGTTGTTTTACTTACCAGCATAACAACTGTCCTTCCACCGTCCACATTAAGCTCCTTCAAAGCAGCAACAGCATCCTCCGCCATCGGCATCGCAAAGCTCTTACTCAAATGAATCTCCCTTGTTCCCGTCCCAGACCCCGCCTCCTGTTCCGCACGCTTCACCTCACCAAGCGTCTGCTCCTCTTCCGTTAATGGAGCCGCCAGCTTATTATGCGCGTCGTGCTTCTTAAATCCACCTTCCGTCAACTCGTCGGGCGAGTTGGCGAAGATGGTCTCCCGGAAGTTTTCGGATCCCAGTTCACGCACCAATGCCAGTCGTGTGGATGCAAACAACATCTTCTGTCTTACTGGGGCCGCATCGGGGATATACGTCACCGCCACCAGACGAGGCTCCTCCGCATGGCGTTTCAAGAGAAGGTAGAGGGCGGCATTGGGTTGGAGATAGCTTGTCAGGCTGGAAAGATGATCGACGAACGATTTTCCATTAACAGCGAGGGTCGCGGTCGGTACAAGTGATTCGTTTTCGATGCTAACAATGAGTCCGAATGTCGAGGGGGAGGAGAGCAACGAGTTGAAATCGGTCTGGAGTTCCCGTGACACTGCGTGTGAAGCACGTCAAACAGTCAATGATTTGGAATCGACAAATGTTTCTTCGCAGGAACTGATAGACGTTTACCTGAGATACCGGACTGCATCTTGAGAAGGAAATGTAGGCGCTGCACAATCTGTTAACGGGGGAAGATGGTAGTGCCTCGAGGAAGCGGTCGTGGTCATGAACCCGTTAGTAGGTAGGTACCTACTGGTAGGTTGAGTGGTAGGTTGGGTACCCATTATTACGACGACGTAATGGCAAATGCAGCGCAAAGCGGGGTGGTCCGAAGCTATTGCCCCGCAACTTGCAGGTACCTAATGTATTGGGTCGAGGTTCATTAACTTAAAGCATGCTCACAACGCTCACATATGGCACAATCCAATAAGAGATACTTTCTTTTATTACAAGTGGCGACATAAGCCAGGTGCTGGGTCTATCAACATTTCTTGGCCACTGAGATATTGTGGCTTTCAATCTACACATCAGCTATCAACTGCCTTCCAAAAGTGTACCAAAAAAAAACCTCCAATCAGATGCTATTCGTGATCCGACTTGTCTTATTAACAATACAGCGTGGCCGACACCGCGACCGGTTTTACACAATAAATGCTGCAATCAAAGCCAGACCACCAATAGTCGCGAGTGGAGGAACCATGCTGTGCGTGGAATCTGATCCAGTCACCTGCGCAGGTACTGGCGGCTGTCCGGTCGGCGTAACACCATCAGAGAGACGAGTCCACAGTGTGCTTGCTGATACATAATTCGGACTTTCTGGAGTAGGATCAGACGTGCTGTTCGTCGTTTTCTCGGTTGCCTGCTGTCCTGATATTTGCGGATCTGGGTAACCTTGAGGCGTTACGGCAGATGTGGTGTCTGACGTGTACATCGCAGGAGTCACAGTCGTAGGGCTTTCAGAAGCCGAAAGAACTGATGTTCTAACACTGGTGGTGACACCATTTGCGTCTTCGCTACAGGTTCTCGTTGTTTGTGGGACTGTCACCACAGCTGGCTCTTCCGAACTCGAGATGCCCTCTGATGGGCACGGCGTGGTGGCCTCTCCTGGTGGTGGCGGCGTTACAGCAGTCGATGACACGGAAGAAGCCTGGGCTTCAGAAAGGACGAGGGCTGATGTGTCCTCTGCTGGACATGGCGTAGAAGCCTCCTTTGGCGGTGATACTACGGTGGTCACTGATAAAGAAGCTTGGGCTCCCGAAACAAGAGCCGAGTTCTCCTCAGTCGAGCACGGCGTAGTAGCCTCCCCTGGCGGCGGCGGCGCCACAGTGGTCAATGACGCAGAAGCTTGGGATTCCGAAGCGACAATGACCGAGGTGAATGTGCTTGGAGCTTCAGGCGCTGGACCAGCTGGGGAGATCAAACCTCCAGTCTGCTGTGCCTCTGGCGTAGAGGAAGTTTCTGAAGAGGTGACGGATTCTGGAGCTTCCGAAGGTATAGAGGTGGCTTGTGATGTCAAAGCCGAAGACTCCTGACTCACTGCGTCGGTTTTCGTGTAAACATTGGCGATTCCCGGTCCTTCAGCTGGGCAGATGCCGCCACACATGCCGCGAGATGGATCTCCATCACAGGGAGAGTTGCAACTACTCTCGTCGAGTGATTTGATCACGTTGGCATCATCCCCACAGCGGCACTCACTGATCCGAATTTAGCATAAAGGGCTCATCTTCGTAGACGATCCGAATCAAACTCACGTTGGGAGCAGAGCAGCGAATTGATGGCCCTGGCAAGCTTTCTGGCATGACTCCGGAGTCAAGGCACAACCATTCAAGTCGACAGGCGAAGAGAAACAAGACAAGTCGACAGATGAACATCCATGGTACGCAAATGAATCAGTAGCATGATTGAACTGACCCAGCACCGTGGCGAAGCCACAGGCTACAAGCATTAGAACACGCATTTTTAGGTTCGTCGTGGTGAAAGAACAATTTGAGGAGACGAGGGCGTTTGGCGTGAGTCCAGTGTACTGAAGGAAGAAGGCTATGGATAAGGACCTGAATGAAGGACAGGAGTCGGAGAGGTTTGAAGAATACAAGGTAGAAAAGACTGAATTCAAGCCCTGAGACTAAAGCTAGGTTGGCCACAGTCTCGGGCTGAGTTCCTGCTTCTTGTGAGAAGAAATAAGGTTGTCATCTTCGAAGGAAAGAGCAGGATTGTTGCTCACTGAAAAACCTTGGCGACAGCTGTCTGCACTGGACAGCGCCTGCTTACGATGCCTTCTTACCTGCCCGAATCAAAGAACAGCATAATTTCAGGTTAGAGATGGGCAGAGCCTGTATCGATCCTAAAATGGTTACTGCCCTTGAGCTAAGGACCGCAGAAAGGCCGATGGGTACGAGGCCAGTCTTCAAACAGCCCATGTCCTCGGTGCATCGTGAAGACGCCAAAATCTGCAATGCTATATTCGAGTTTCATAATTGCTCATACATGATTTAATGAGGATCAATTCTGTATGATAAGCCATTGGTTGACGAACATTAGGGTGGCGGATAGGCAATCAAAATCTGCTCTTCCATTGACTTTTTCCATAAGTTGTAGCTTGTCCAAACTTGCAAGTTGCGAGTGAGTCTTGTGACTGAACTTGGATTCTGGTCACCGCAAGCTGCACGTGCCTGGTCTCGTGACATGCGCTGCTAGACACATAGTGGGGTCACCAGCACCCGGCCGTCGCCCCACACTGGATCAGGGCTCGAAACCCCCATCTTAGCGACCCGTTTGGCAACTGCGCAAAACTAAAGTACGACGGCCTTCTTCTCGCCGATTGTATCATCCATCAACCCGTCGTGTACCAGCCGTTAAGATGAGCGCCCAGGCCCTGAACAAGATCGCCCCCAACAGCCCTTCGCGGCAGAACCCTTCCGAGCTTGAGCAGCAGATTGCTCAGGCTCTGTACGATCTCGAGGCCAACACTGCCGACCTCAAGGTTGCTCTGCGACCTTTGCAGTTCGTCTCTGCTCGCGAGGTGAGAACATGAAGATATAAAGAAGTCCTAGTTCCGGCCCGTGGCGTCTTTCGAGATTTCCTGTTTCCAAGAAAGCTATACAACGGCTACGACGAGCGTTTTATCCCCCCTCTCGATATCGGAAGACATGGCATGCGATACCCATCCATCGCTACGAGTCCGAGAAAGACTGTTCGAAGTACAATATCTTGGCTTCAGCAAACAAATACTGTCTATTTGAGGGGGGAACTCGCGACCGAGCTTGCGTACAATTGACTTCTGGAACAGGACGGGAAGCGGTCCAAGGTTCAGTCCTGGAGCTCGCATGCTGACTTTGGGTCTTGATTAGATCGAAGTTGGCCACGGCAAGAAGGCTGTTGTCATCTTTGTCCCCGTCCCTTCCCTGCAGGGTTTCCACCGCGTTCAGCAGCGGTAAGTTATTCACCTCTCCGAGACCAGTCTGCTCACCCATTTGTCGTGGACATGAAGTACTAATTGTTGAGAATAGCCTGACCCGCGAGCTCGAGAAGAAGTTCTCTGACCGCCACGTCTTGCTCCTGGCTTCCCGACGCATCCTGCCCCGTCCCAAGCGATCTGCCCGCTCCCGCAACAGCCAGACTCAGAAGCGTCCTCGCTCGCGTACTCTGACTGCTGTCCACGACGCCATCCTGGCCGATCTCTGCTTTCCCGTCGAGATTGTCGGCAAGCGCATCCGCACCAAGGAGGATGGCAGCAAGCTCCTGAAGGTCGTTCTCGACGAGAAGGAGCGTGTCGGTGTCGACTACAGACTCGACACCTACGCCGAGGTTTACCGCCGCCTTACTGGCCGCAACGTCAACTTCGAGTTCCCCCAGAGCGGTAGCAACGAGTAAAGGGTTGGACTTTTCTTCAATATTGGCATGACGGTTTTAAAAAGGGCTTGGAGTGATGGTATTTCATTTGTGGCATTTGATGGTTGATCATGGAACAAAAATGGGCTTGGCGTCTTCTGAGTAAAGGTAGCTTCCTAATGACACGGGCTGCCGTTTGGTTTATCCGATAAACTCACTCCAATCAACCACCTCTGTCGTGCTCAAAAAAGATACAATTTGAAGAAGAAGAAAACTACTTTCGCGGGGTATCCTTGGTCTAGCCTTACGTTGTGACTGGTTTCTCATGCATGATTCTACTCGTGACTAATGCGTCCCACCCCAAGCACACACCAATACGCCAACTCTCGTTTCTCGCGAGCCTCCTTATCCTTCCCCGACGCTGTGCCCATGTCGTTCTGAGCATCGGCCTCCCACTCCATCCGCACAAACATGGGTATCTCCAAAACGTCTTCGTCCTCCTGATAAGACGTGTGGTCGTTGGCTTCTCGTCGAAGAGATGCCGGAATGACCTCAAGCACAATGCTGACCCAATTGCGGCCTCGTTCCCAGATCTTGGCTCCATCTCCTTGGCCGGCGCCGTCCGGTCTGTAGTGACCATCTCGGTCGGCATCCTTCAGAGCATCATCCCACATGTCGATGTTTGCGTCGACTTCGAATTCCGGACACAAGACGGTGACTTTGCTGGCGATGCGTCCGGGGGTCGTATTTGGCGTGGCAAGAGTAACCTTGATGCTTTCAAAGAGCGGGTTTTTAAACGTGAGAATATACTGGTACGGTTTGAAGGGAGTAAGAGGGGCTTCTTCATTCGTAGCTGGCTTCGACGTCACGGGCACTGGTGCCGCAGTGGGATGCATGGGCCGTATCGTAATCGTGGGAATATACGACTTAGCTACGAGGCGTATCTTGAACCTCGTTGACGTGACCTTGTTTTCTGGCTTCGAAATAATGTGTCGACAAGCCGTACACCGTTTGGAACGCTTCGTGCGGAGAAGATACGGGATAGGCCTCAGCTCATCTTGGAACCTCGATGAAGACATCTGGTTCAACTGTTGGTCTGTAGTCGCAGTAGCGCCCCAACCTTGGTTCATCAACTTTGTCACCGTGGACGATTCATCCAGATTGGCCAGCTTTAGCCCTTCCTCTGTATGAAGTGCCTCGCGCACCACCGGCGTCGAACTTTGCTGTAATCTTCCTGTTTGGCCCCGGCCTATGTACAGGGACATGATTCTGGACAGCGCTGTGGGGGAGGAGAAGCCGATGCCGTCATGCAGCTGCATGCCGGCCATCGAAACATTCACATCTGTGAGCTGCTCCTGATAGAACGATTTTAGACTGGCAAATTGTAACTCTCGATCGACCTGCTCGTCTGGTATCGGTGCGGCATCGGGATTGTCCCTACGTCTCTCCTTGACGTCCTTGAGTGTGATTTTCCGTGTGCCGCCATTGTCCATCTTGGTAAGCTGTGAGTGTATGCCACTGGGGCGGTCGAAGTCTATGCCGATCTCTGTCGACGACCAGTTGCAGTACTGGCAGAAGAGCGCGTAGGGACCGCCATTGGGATTCTGTTGTCCCTCAAGGGCAAGCCCATTCGCATCAGACGCGGGTTGCAAGGATCCGACCTGCAATGGACCAATGCAGACTGGACATTGGTAACAGCTTCGTGTACACCTGTCTCCGTGTCAGCCGCCGTGCCTTTCCTACAGAATCTTCTTCGGTTCTTCATCCTGGGATGGGCGGGGCAGAGAGTGAGTACCTTACCTGTTGCCTTCACTGCGCAGGTTGCTGCTTGGGACTTCAAACAAGCAGTTTGGACAGAAGTAGGTGACAATTTCCTCGGTCACGCACCGAGGACACCGGATCTGCTGGCAGTCCTCGCAATATAAGAGGTATTCAATCGGATAGAGGCTGTAGTTGGAGCGCGGGGCACGAGGGTCGAATGTTCTCCCATCATTGTCCTCGGGATCTTCGCTCCCCAAAGTATTGCCATGAGCAGACAGGTCTGAGCAGGGACATTGAATGAAAGTGTATGGAATCGAATGCGCCATGGTTGACGCCTGTCTCTGTCAACCGCGTCGAGAGGTTTTGGGTTTCTTTGTTGAGCTTCGGTGAAGCTGCTAGTCAGGTGACTACGCGACAGACTACAGTGCGACTCGCGACAGGGGCGGCTGGTGCGACTCGGGCAATTCTACAACACCCGCCTGGGTTTGTGTATGTAGGTGCCTACACTAGGATTGCGAGTCGATTTCATGTGTTTCAACTTTCCAGTGAATTCTTGTACGGTATCGCCATTACCGCCATCTCGTGGAAAGCACAAGGGCGGTTTTGACGGACGCAGGTTATGGCACATGTCGGCAGTTGTTGGAACCCCAATCCTCATTCTCGACGCAAGCCGGATGTGAACTCGGGCAAAAGTCAAAAGTCAAAAGTCACATCGCTACAGCCAAGTTGTTCGGTGGCAACTTAACTTACGCCACGCACACAACTGGGAAGGAGATTTCCTCGATAAGCATACCAATTGCGACTGTACAACCCTCGGCCCGTTACGCCTTGTTAGTAGTTACCCGAGCGTATACTTTTGCTGCGGCAACGAAGCATTCAGAACTTGAGAAGCACATTCGGAAGCAACTATCAGGCTATTCTTTCGGCTTGTCTTCGTTTCAGCAACGTAGCTACGCCATACGTAACGAACGACTTCCTTATCACATGGCAAACGAAGGCCGTCCGAGAAATACGTATGTACATACATACTCGTGGGTGCAAACTAAAAAGGGCTCCTACACATAGCCACATAAGTTACGAACTCACGATTAACACGAGACGTTCGGAACCTTTAATTACCCACTGTAAATCTCTGTTTTGGCAAAAGTGGCTTGGCTCCCACCAGGCCCCTTGCAAGTTGTCACACATGTGGCTGGCGAACCCACCCCTTTGTTGCCCTGGAGAGCGTTGTAACTTGTCGGTGAGTTGACAGTGACACCAAAAACACAGATTATGCTGAGGCTGAGTAAGAACTCCTGGCATCGCAGCGCCCTTTATCTTCAAATCTATTTCATCAGTGCAACTCCGATCTAAGACGATCGATTCGAGTCTCCATGCACAACGACTACGATTCATCTCATGTGCGATGACGGCGGTGTCTTGATGCGAAAATGCGCCAAGAGCACACAACGGAATCAAGGCAGCAAAATCTCTATTGAACCACCCGTTGAGCACCACGAAATTCGTCGGCAGCGGGTGATGTAGGTACATAATGCCATGAGTCCATGACGTTCTCGTCCAACATCAGGTCTCACCCCTGTCATGCACTCCAGATGTCCGACCAGATGCCCGATGTGGGCCGCTGGCTTGTAACATTAGACGGCAGGTTTCTTAATTAGAAGTCCCTGACATGGAGATGAGCCCATTCGACAACTCCAGAGAGGTACGGAAAGCCGGCAGCAATCTTGGTTACAGTCTGTACTTCCTCCGTGGCTCCAGCCACTCCTCCAGCCAGGGTGTCCACTGCAATAGGCTAGGTACCTACCTAATGTGTAGTATGTACGGAGTACGGAGTACGGAGTACATATTAGCATCTCAACTTGTTCGTCCAATGTCAGACAGAGCATGTATGTGGACCAGCTCCTCCGATCTGCATTGCATCCTCCGCATGAGACCGGAATTGCCGCCCTCTGACATGTTTGAAGTGAAGAAGATGATGGGGCTTGTGACTGGACTAAAAGCCATTGAGTCAGCCCTGCTCGATGATGAAAAAATTCATCGTAAATTCGGCTTGCCCTGCCCTGCCGTGGTCCGCCTTTGTCCTGTGCCTTCACTGTGAACCAGTCGGTCTGGCCTTTTTTGAGGTTCCAGACTCTGCCTGCCGGGTCTACTCGACTCCCTTTTGAACAAGGACAAGCAAAGAATACCCGGGCGGCTGTTTCGAACTCGATCCAAGCTCACCATTCAATTGCGCGATTCGCGATTAATTCGACAAATATGACAGCATTTTCGGGAAGCTTTTAATTTTTCATTATCATGAGTCTCAGCAGATATCCAGTACATTGCGGATCACAGAGTCCATCAGATGTTGAAGACTTGCACTGCTCGTGATCGCCTTTTTTCAGCCCCCCTGGCATGAAACCGAGCGTCAATAACCTTGAAAGATTGCATTCATCATGCCTCCAGCATCGTTCAGGGAGACCTCGAAAGCGAGCAGGCCCTCCAGCAGTCGTCGCAGCTCTGGCGTAAAGAGCTACCTGGATGCCACCACCACCAACAACTACTTTCGGACCTCGTCTTCAAGTATGAAACTGAAGCGATGGGACGGTACAAAGCGAATCGGTACGAGTTGGGATGGTTTACAAGAGGTAGGTACACCCTGAGCCTGATTCCAACCCTCTCTAAAACAGGGAACCCCTTGCGAAGCCCTGTCATGTGCCGGAGTCCTTGTCCCTTCTGCGTCTTCATCGACAAGAAAACTATCTCTTTCGTGTATGTACTTGTCTGACTGTGTAACTAGGACTCTGAACTTCGAATCCGTAACGGAAACTGCTTCATCTACCTCCACAGCTATGAGACCGTGCACGGCGGACCAGACGCCAAGATGGCTCCTTCATTTATACTACCTTTCTCACTTCTTCTCGCCCACAAATGCTACGCCTTGATCGAGAGATTTTTGGCCTCACGCGCGACTGGCGACAGCACATCTGGCCATCGACGCAGTCCTGGCGATTTTCGAAAATTATATCATTCAGACCCGAAACAGAGAGTTGAGCTCTTCATGCCGACGCCACGAGGTGCGACTGCACGGCAACGCCAGCGCCACCAACTGTCGACGAGGAACTTCTTCGCCTGGGTCCTGGGAAGGTCGCTTGTGGGAGAGATGTTGGGGGAAGCATTGGTGGGACTGCTTGAGTCCATGTATGAATATCGGTCTGGTGGTTCTGTGGATAACGTCGCAGATCTGGTCCGCTATCTCCAGGTAGAGGGCTACTTGAGTCTCGCCCGTCAACCAGACCATGCGTTGGCTGTGTTGCGCCTTGCGGAAACATTTCGCTTGAAGACGCTCTATTTAGAGGCTTTGAGCCACTGCGTGGCCATGGGGGACTTGGTATCCGGCCGTCCTGACTTGCAGGTAGGTTCTCCCAGAGATTCTGGCATATCATGATGTGTTTTATTATTCAGTCTCTTCATGATCACTCAGGAACGATACTGATACAGATAGCAGCACGTGAGTTTAGCAACTCGGGAACTGATGCACGCTTCTAAAAACGAGTTGGATACGCGGCTGAAGAAGACGTCTCATATGCTACAAAACTTCCTGGACCATGAGCTCTCGGAGTCGCAGTTGGGCATACCGGCCGGTATCCGCGTTCATCTAGAGCTCTTCCGGACGTTTCTGCTGTCCTTCTATAGCGCCAAGATGGGCTACTACCCACCGCTCGATTTCGACGGATGCATGTACCGCGCCATGGCCCGGGATTTCACAGCCTTGTATAACCTCTTGGTGGACGAAGGCTACAGTTCGGATGAAGCCATGCCCTCCGTTGCCGTGGGTGGTCTCTGCACACTACAGCTTATCCAGTCCTTCGACGCCCGTAACGGATTCGAGCCGATGAAGCATCCGCTCCCCAGACTGCCGCATCGAGACGAGCAGAGCCGGTCGGGTATTCGCATTCCATGGCCATCGCTGCGAGCCAAGTCACGCAACAACGAACGCCATCTGGACCATGTTTCTCTTGTGCGGGCATCAAATTGGCGTCAGGAATCATTTGAGAATGGCCTCGTTAAGGCGTACCGGAAGTTTGAGGAGGAATGCGCCCTCTTTCCCAGAAAGCTCAGCACAGATGAGAGAGTATCCCTGGTGGACGGGCGTAAAATCCGCTGGATACTCGTGTACGGCGTGCATCAAACTCTGCAATATGCCACGCAATTGCCGGCAGGCGTGCCAGCGGACCCGGCAACAACGCAGATTATCTCTCTTGTCAAAACGACAAAGGTTCCGTGGGAAGATGGCACGCTCTCGGGTGGGATTCCCCGGAGCCAGACGGAGCCAGCTCTTAGCCGTCTCCGGGAGCAGCAGCAGCAGCAGCAGCAGCAGCAGTCAGACACCGCGGTTGCTGCTGCGAAAAAGAGAGTTGAGATCAAGCCCGACATTGACTACTTTGCTCTGACGCACAAGGAGGAGGACAGCAATCCGGCTCTGTCGTCAGCGCTGCAACGGAGGAAAACGTTGCCAGCGAACAGTCGATTCGTGACACGAAGGAGCAACTCGTTCAAGCAAGCATTCAGTTCACAAGGTACCATTCGAAAATCCCTACGCCGACTAAACAAGACATCATCTGTTCCGACGACAACAACAGCGACACCGACGACAAGTACGACACCCAGCGTGTGTGAATTTCCTTATTACGAGGCAGTACACGCGTATCAGGTGGACTCTGCGGGACATTCAACGCCGTCAACCGAGCTCACCAGCCGAAGCACCTCCACGGCCTCCAACACAAGATACAGCAACGTGAGCACAGTCCCCAGCTCCAGCACCAGTAGCAGCAGCATTATTGGAAAACACGCCGCAGAAGCAACAATCACATGCTTCGTCACCCCCGAAGCACCCCTCCCTCTCGAAAGGTCTCCCTCCTCCCGCCGATGGAGCGTCCATCAAGACTCGAGCACTCGTCTCTCGAAGTCGAAATCTGTCACGAAACGGCGCCCCATGAGCACGGTCTTGGACGGTGGGTACAACTACGCCGTCAAGGCCTTTGGCCATTTAGTAGATCACGAGCGCCGCGGCGTCTTCAGCGGACCGGGACCAGGCCGACAGCGTGACGAGGATGCCGATGACAAACGAGCGCCGTCGTCTTCTCTCCTCCGAGGCCGCTTTATGAGCCTGGCGAAGCGGGATTCTGTTGTTATTGGCCAAGAGCCGTATGGCCTGGGCAAGAACGACTCGGATGATTGGACGGCCATGCAGAGGTTTCTGGATGATCAGGAAGTACCGCATGGGGTGAGTGATGCGTGGGCGCAGTACGCTGACCTGGGGGGTTTGACTGAGATGAGGTGACGTTTTTGTTCTACTTGGAGCAAAGAATCAGGGTTCTATGTAGTATCGACTTGTTTGCTTATATTTTTTTGGTTGAGATTTCTTTTCTACATCCTGGGTGTACCCCGACCCGATACGATGGCGCAACTCGTTCTGAGGATCTTTTTTTTTTTTTACCATGTATAGCGTTCATGCCACAGCTTTATACCCATACGCATCTAAATGCCATTTTCACTGCTGTGGCGTTCTGCTCTATTTGCTTTTCCATGTACATACTTGATTATTGCTATTCTGTATGCCTAGACCTTTGCTGTCCATTTCTTTTTCCTCTTTTTCTTAGTTCCTTCTTCGTATCGACGTATGGTGCGGAAGACTTGCTATTTCATTGCGTCTGATGAGGTTCCGCGCCGCAAGGCAAGCGAGGCTGTGAAATAACACGTGATGGATGGTCAATGCCTTCGTTATGTATGCACTCCGTAGACGATGGGGACTACAGCCTCTGTCACTCTTCAGTGCAGTCTAAAAAGGCCTTGACCCAGCCTGTGAGAGTTTGTCATTAGGGAAAGAGGTGGGAGGACTGAAGTCGTTCGATACCTTGGCATTCCATGCGTTCAGCTATAAAAATGGTGTGGAATAGCATATGGTGGCCAATGAGTTGGAAGGAAATTCTGGAACTTTGGGACAGCGCCATGGCAATCGCCTTTCAAAGGAAACCCCAAGTTCCCTCCTGCGTCGGATCATGTGCCAGTAGGATACCTTCCTAGTACCTATACACGCGGTAGAAAAAGTCTTCCAGATACATATCCGTATATATATATATATATATATGCCTCCTCGCATTGCACCAGAAATAAAGCCTTGTACATAGGACTCGCCATGTCTTACGCATGTCGCTGCCGTCCTGACTCCTCACAAATCACTCCCTCTTTACATGCGCCGTATGCTCCATCTTGTCGAGGATCTCCGATCCCATAGACCAAATCATATACGCTGGTCCAACGAGCCACGCACCACTGGCAGCAGCCCCCAGCAGATTAGCAAAGAGGAATAACACAAGGAATACGATGGAACAGATAGACGTACTTCGGCAAGATCCACATAAGTAGCAGATCAACAAATTCATTGTGTCCAACGTTCTCAAAGCCGGAGAAATATTCATTGCACCCTTTGTTTCGCCCCATCAAGTGATGTTAGCCAAACCGACTTCCATCCCCCCAACCCAAATGCGTGTTCTACCCTCCCTGCTTCATCACGGCATAGAACGACGGAGAGAACTCACAATACAGCAGCGTCTTGCTCAGCGTCATCACCGCAGCACTAAACCCCAACAGCAGCGCCAGCGCACCTACCCGGCCCCTCACAACCCACGCTCCTCGCCCTTCCCGATCCCCCGGCGCAGCAGCAGCATCGCCTCCCTCCCGGCTCCCTCTGGAGCGCCAAAGCCACAGATACGCCAGATAAAGGACCGTCTCGATCACGTTGAGCGTGGACTGCGCGGCCGTGAAGCCGTTCTTGTCCAGGATGGCCTTCCAGCCGTACACGTAGTCGACTTCCCCGTAGAGCTTGTAGGGCAGCCATAGCGGCCAGTGGGCGCGGCCACCGTGCATGGTGTGCGGACGGCCGAGTACATAGCCCGTGTCCCAGATGACGAGGGGGAGGGAGAGGGCAAGCCAGAGGAGGGTAAAGGAGGAGGGTGCGTGTGTGAAGATACTGCGCGAGGCGGTGGAGGCGGCGGAGGCGGAGGAGCGCGTGGTGACCATGCTGGGCGTGGGTACTTGTTGTATTCCTCGGCGGTGATGCTGTGTCGTGTTGGTGTCGTGAGGCCCTTTGATGGGAGATTGGGAAACGGGGAGCGTTGTTAATGAACAGAGCAGATGTTGCTTGCTTTGGTGTAAAGAGGGAGATAAGCCGAGGTTCGAGGGCGGCGTGAAGCGTGGCTTCCCGTCCGGCTGGGCCGTAACCCCGGATTTGCGTGCATTGTTCGGGTTCCTGCGGCACAGGTACGTACATACATCTGTACGTGCATAACTACATGTATGTATGTACTCCGTACATCATCATCATTATGTAGTTATGCACGTGCCACCTACATATGCAGCACGCAAGCAACGTGTTACGTGACACATGTGGCACAGAAACTCCTGAACGGAGGTGTTGAAGTAAGAAGCGAAATCAGGTGATTGAGCAGAGCACATTGTATCAAAGCGCACCGTCAAAAGCATGATCAAGAACCCTGCAATAATGACAAATTAAAAGATATACATGGAAAAAAAAAAAAGAACACAAGATACACAATTATACCCAATTCACCCACTCGCACTTACACCCCCCCGTACCGCCATCGAACCCCCCCATCCTCGCATCACCACTACTCCGGCGATTAACCCACGTACCCCCCACAGCCATATCATTCACCAGCGCCTGCGCCTGATCCTGCTGCACCCTCAACCGGTCATCAATCGCCCTCTCCCAGACCAGTTTCTTGTTGGCATCCCCTCCGTGGGTATCCTGCGTAATCGTCACGGGGTAGGGCATTGAGCCCGGCCGGACCACCAGCGGCTGCTGCTGTTGTTGTTGTTGTTGTTGTTGTTGTTGTTGTCCCGTGGCATTACTTCCACCCTCTGCCTTAAGCAGAGCCGATGTATTCCCCTCGAGACGTCTCGTCCAGATTTGCACGCGGAGCCGCGTCTCTCCCCAGGTCACGAGGTGGGATGCCTCCGTCTTGCGACACCCGCCCTCCTGGTCCGGCGGCACGGGCGTCGAGGAGGAATTCCCGCTCTCTGTCTGCGCTGCGTCCGTGAGGGTCGTGATGGAGCGGAGGAAGATGGTCTTTTTGAAGTACGTGTAGAAGCCGTAGTGTTCTGTGGGGAGGCCCCGGTCATAGAGCCGCACGGGCTGTTGCATGGGGTGCGGCATCATTACGGCCGGGACGGATGATCCATCGGCTTCCACGTCAGGAGGCGGGATGAGGTTCCGAAAGGTAGCGTTGCCGATGACGGGGCTGCTTTCGCGACGGACTGGCTGTCTTGGCTGTTGCGACGGCGTTGCGTCTACCGGGGAGGAAGATGAAGGGAGAAGGCTGATGTAGAATGGAGCGGGTTCTCCGGCCTTGTGATCCGACTGAATGTTGTCGCTTGTTTCGCCTAGAAACCACATCTCCTTGAAGGATGGCGGTGCTGGATTCGGCGCAAACGACGCTGTCACGGCCGACTGGGCCCGTTTTGCCGCCCGTTTAGCCCGTCTCAGGACTGCATTGGCCAAGGCTGCGGCTCCGTGGGCTCGGCGTGCCACGGACGCGGCTGCGGTCGGCGGTTCTCCATTAGCATTATTCCACGCCCTTTCAGTGCCATTGTCCCATTGAATCTGCATAATGAGCGTGGGTTGGTCGGGCCTATAGGGCAGAACAGACGCATGGTCGTCCTTGGGGAGCGCACAGCTCCAGAGGGTAGACGGCTCTGTGCACCCAGACTTTGCGGCCGTGTTGTCCGGCCCGACCACCGTCAGAATCCCCGTGGGCATCGGGGGATAATCTGTCAGGTTCACCCATATCGAGGGAGCAGCCGCCGCGACGTCATGGTGTCGTGTGAGAAATACTGCCAAAAGAATGATGAGGAGCAGTAGAGCCAGAATTCCTGCCCAGATGATCATCCAGACTCGTCTCCTCTGTCGGCCCTCTCGCCCCGTGCGTCCAAAGCAGCCCTTGGATGGAATACATCCGCGGCCTCTCCAGAACCCTCCTGCCCTGCGCGCGAGAACGTCCTCCTTCTCGTGTCGGCGTCGCTGACGCTCGACTTTGTGTCTCGTTGCAGTTGTGGAGTATACGTGTGCCGAAGAAACGAACGCCGCCGCTGGACGAGCCGGCAGCGGCGCACTTATCGGGAGAGGAGGTGTCTGAGTCTGCGGAAGAGCCGGTGAGTGGTTGGCTGCGCGAGGCGCTGCCCGCTGCGAACTCATTGTACCGGCCAAACCCGAAGACGCCGATATTGGAGTCGGCGGGAAATGAGAGTGCAGAGGGTGCCCAGGCGGGAACACAGCGCGGTACCGGAAAGCTTTTCCGCCTTGCGACTTTTTGGGTGGTGAATACGGCGGAGGACAGTCTGACGTGAGGGGAGACTTGCGAGTGACGACGACGCGCGGTGTCGATGCAACTCCAGAGCCAGAACCAGAAGCAACAGGGAGTATGAGGACTTCTTCGGCCAAAGACGTCCGGCGTCTTTCATGTTGGGCGCTGCCGGAGCAGTTTGGGGGAGTTTCTCGAGTTGTTGGAGCTCGAGCAACAGGTGCCGGAACATCGGCCGCAAACACAATGCCGGCGGAAGAAGCTGCTGGGTTGTGCTTATTGTCTTGGTACATGTGATATTCCTTCCGCTCCTCCTCGGGAAGAAAGATCTTGCCATTGTGGCTCGAAAATGACATCGTTTTGTCGGCAAAGGGCGTGACGACGTGGTCCCACCATCCATGTGCTCTGGAGCATGCACTTTCGGGGCTCACTTCAGGCCCTTTTTCTTTGGCGCGTCTCTGAGGATCAGTGTTGCCATCTTCTTCGAATAGAGTAAGTGGCGAGACGTTCTCAGAGTCTTCTCGGGGGATCTTGCCCAGCTCGAGACTGAGTATCCTCTTCTGATGACGTGCAGCCGTCTCCTCTCCGCCCTTAAAATCGCCAGTGGGCAAGGCCGGGGCGGAAGACGGCGGCGTCTTCTCCGGGAGGAAGTGTCTGGAAGGCATGGACGCTGGCCCCCGCCAGTGGCCGAAGGAGAAGGACGTCCCCGGAGTGTCGGGAGACCAAACAGACTTTTGAGCATTGGTATTGAAACCAGCCTTGTCAGCTGTATATATTGGGGCATGAGGTGCTTCAGGGGGAGAGGGCTGGCTGCCCATGGCTTGGGCTCCCATGACTTCCGAAGAGGGTAGCGAGATCCCAATCAGAATCGGCTCATCTGCTGGTGAAACTTGCTGGTCCTTGGAGCGATGTCCTCGACTGGGCGATGTGCCGCATGCTGGACTTTTGCCTGGCCTCTTCTTCAGCCAATTCCAGTTCCCCATGGAAGCAGAACTGGGTTCTCCCTCCAGCGCTTTCAACGCGGCGGCATCGACAAACTTTGTTGGTCGCGCTTTGGGGCCACCGCGAGCGTCATCTGCAATGGTGTAATTTCGTCGAAATGCCGACATGTCCGTGATGAGACGAATTGACGCCTTTGCGTTCTGAGCCTTCTGTCTTTTCCGCGATGTAAGTCTTCCAAGCTTGGAAGCAGGTATCCTTGATCCTCTCGCGCACGTAGTCTCTGCGTTTCCTTGTAGCGATGAGGCGGGCGTCTGGCACGACCCAGCCAATTCACCGGCGTCGATGGGGCTGAAGACCTCTTCATCTTCCCATTCTTCCCAGTCGTCCATGTTGTAACTTTTCCTCTTGATAGCCTCAGACTGGCCGATCTTGTGTGTACATGATGTGGTCATGATGTCCAGGGCGCAACGCACTCGTGGTGGATGGTTGATTAAGTCGGGTTGGTTACGTCACGGCAAACTGCGTGTATAATCCGTGCGTATATTGAGCGGCCTGCCTGCAGGTAATGTGTTTGACCGAAGAGAAAGCACTAAGAAACGAAGGACAAGAGCCAAGGAAGGGAAGGTCATACAACAATAGGTAGAACGATAAGCAATATGTGAATAATGCTGGGAGTGAATGGGAGGGGCAATACAGACGAAAATATGCGACGAGAGACAATAAAAGATGGGAATACAGAGGACAGTTGGGACAATAGCAAGAGCAGCGCCGGTGTTCCAGGGCCGCCCATTGATGCAGCATCACCGGCTTGTCGTGGCACATGGCGTTGACGTTGTCTTGCTGGCCAGCTTCGCTGCCTCTTCTCGTTGGCCATCTTCTATAATTAGTGGCATCATGTGCGACGCGTCTGCTGCCGCGGTCGCAGTCGGCGTCTGGATGCACCTGAGAGCATTTTGAGTGGTTGAGGTTGAGAAGAGTTGTCTCGATGAAGGCGCTTAAAGACGTTCGATCCTCCGATCCTGGAAGACGATTGGATGTCGTGATGCGGCGTCATGCAGGGGTCAAATCTTGATTAGGTTGTACATACATACATACCTACATAGGTACCTAGCTACCTACAATATACTGTACAAGGTAGCTACGTACTAGGTAGCTTGGCGCTCGTGAGCTATGTACCTACCCGGCACGGCAAAATCCCAAAGTTGCCAGAACTATTCAGAACAAAAGAACAATAGGCCAGTTTGTGATTCACTCTCGCTTTACCTCAGATTTGGTCAGTCATACTTATGGCGTAATTGATACGGGACCTGGTTTCATTGCCAGCAATATTTGCTCACCATGACGGATAATTATGGCAACTTGTGCTCGCGACTACAATTCCTGGAAACAACACTGACACCAGGGCATCGCGGGCACGCAAAATGTTGAAATTCGAGATGGCTTCGTTTTTTGGCTGTGCCTGGATTGAATATCGTTGTTAAAATCACAGTACACCTATAGGTCCATAGCACCACAGGACGTGATGTTGGAGTCGATGCTACACTTACGTATTGAGAATGTACTTTGTGCATTTACAAACAGGTGCTGGCTAGTTCCTGGATTTGTTTGAATTTCACGAATGCTGTAAAGAATGTGCCGAGGCTTGGCATTGAGACGAGGCCAATAAAAACACCCAAAGCGCCGACCGAAGACTGGAAAGCTGCTCCGTAGATCGGTTCATCCAGAGTGACTGTTGAAGTCGATTCGAAATTTCAGCGTTGCGTGGATGGACCGACGGGGCCTTCGGCTATGCCCGTGGTGACATGGCTTGGAAGTTGGAAGTTGGGTGCCGAGTCGGCAACTGCCATCGAGCATTTATGTTACTCCTTTAGCACTTACCTAATTATGTATTTGTTGATGTTCCTACTTCACAATGGGGTTAGTGAGGGCCTATCTTCCTTGCTGCCTCCTTTTTTTGCAAATGAAAAGAGGTCTTTAGCTCGGCCAAGACCGCCTTGGCTTTGTATGGCTGCGCCTTGAGCACCAAAACGTCGCCAGCCCCCCCCCCCCCTGCTCCCCCCAAGCGCTGCACTCATTGAGCACAAGCCCTGAGGATTATCCGGACAGGAAACAGAAGGCGCAATTGCAGATCGTGGAAGAGGTAGATGTGGTTGATAGCAACTCATGTTTGCGTGATCCAACGAGATCTTGGTAAACCTCCGTGAACCACGACTTTGGCTCCATTTGCATTCAGTCCCCACCGTCAACGCGGGCGGGCCGACGCCCGCGTTGGAGTCCGGAGAACTTAGAAGACGCCCATAGGTACCTATCCATGACCGACGGCGGCTGCCGACTCCAGTGTGGGATTCATTGCCTCCGCGTATAAGGCGGCAAAGGCAATGCGCCCTGTCGGCAAATCGGGCGGGACATTAATCGTGTCGTGAACTCGTCTGTGCTTCTCATGACCGGACTCTGAGTCCGACAACGACTCAACCTCTACGGAGTGTACGTGTCAGAGGAATGTTGAATCAATATATGAAGATGCATACGGAATACGTACATTCAAAGTGCATATCTACCACCTAGGTAATTAACCTCACCGCTTCTGCCCACCGCGGCCTGTTGGCCGTTGCATTATTTAGGTACCTAAGGTATGTACGCCGCCGGAAGCCAGACACTCTGAGAGTGATACGAGATCATGGCCCCACTCACCAGGCTAGTCCCGATGGGAGGCCATCCACGCTTCCAGCCTGGCCAACGGTCAACTGGGTTCAGCTTTGGTCGCTGGACCCGACTTTGACAGCTCCGACATCTCGACCTTCTCGTCTCGACATACGGAGTACTCGCCCTTTTGCCATCCCTCACAGCCTGCGCGACACGACGACTGTCATCTTTCCTGCAGCCCTACGAACGCGTAATCTCTTGCTGCGCACTCCTGCGCTCCTGTACCCCGTGCTTGGTACGACTGTGCCGATTGCTCTGACACACAATATCTCCCTGCTTCATTTGTTCCACAGGGAGCCACTGTGCGAAATTGCTATTTTGCGTGCCGGGTCGCAACCCACGCTCCGCGCTGTTTCTTGCTTCTTCGACTCTTTCAACTCTGCGGCACTGGAGAAGAAGGGAGTCGAGTCGTCGACCAATCCACAGCAACCGAACTCGACCAGCGTCGCAGCCGCCGCAATCGCATCTGACCGTGACGTTGCGTTGTCCTGTGCGCGAAACTCAGAGTCGCTTCGTCGATCCAGATTCAAATATATATGCATATATACAGAGAACGGATTACTCTGTGACATTGCTGGCTGACGGCCTGCTGACCTCATTTTCCCGACAACCAGTCCAACGGTGGCCTCCTTTACTCTCGGCTCTCAGCTGCACTGATCCGAGACGCCACCGCTTACTCGTCATCCCACGCCACCATAACTTTGCAAACTCGGCATCGAGACCTCGACATTCAAGCTGGAGTCGTCAAACTTGGCAGCCGGCTCCTCGAGCTCCGTAAACGACCGGCCTGTGGTTTCTCACCACCGACGACGATCCTCAGCCGGGAGCCAGACGTTGAGTGAGCAGCGATCCGGCCAATATCTTCAGATACATCCCAGAACAGCCAACAGAGCACCGCTTTCTCCCATCATTGGTACGTTTCATGGTACTTTGCCAGCCAGTCTTGCCCCGCCCCTCTAGCCATGCTTTTTCCCATGTCTTTGCCTAAGGAACGATTCGTGCCACACGGGCGAACATGTCGTGATCCAAGTTGTTGCGCAAACTTGACAAAGGGTCAGACAAGCTAATCGTGCGACCTCTGCTTCTGTAGGCACGCCGGCCAACCCGATGTCATTATCGCGTAGCCCTTCGCCTGTTCCAGGGGGTGGCTGGTCAAGTCCCGGCTTGAACATCAGCAGCGGCCGGACCAGCCCTGCCAACACTCCCTCCTCCAACTCTGCATCTTGGGAATCTGCCAGGATGCGTCATCTCGGACCCAATGGCTACCCGTCCTTTTCTACGCACAACCAGGGCTTCTTCACCCGACATATGCGACGCCTGTCGAGCAGTCTACCTCGATTCAGTTCCAATAGCAGTGATCAGCGCCCCGGCGACAAGCAAAAGGTAGACCGTGGACGCTGGCCCGGGCAGAACATTCCTCTTGTCGGAAGGATACGACACATCTTCGGCCGCATGGGCAGGAAGCTAAAAATAAGGCTTTTGATATGTTTTATTTTGCTACTTTCTCTCTTTATCTTTTACCATTCCCGTAAGTGCTGTACCCCTTGTCGTGGTGTGGGAAGCGAAGACGACGCATTATTTGATTCTAGTACACTCATGGTAACACCTTTGCCGCGTCACTAGCTCTCGTTTACTGGTACAGGAGGGCGAGTTGGGGAGGTGGTGGCTCGAAATATGTCATCGTCCTGGCTGCCAACGTCGGCGGGGGGGTCATGGAGTGGAAAGGGGCACGAGAATGGGCCATTGAGCGTGACAGTGTTCGAAACAAGCGGAAATACGTCTCCAGATGGGGCTACGACCTCGAAATCGTCGACATGAAGACTAGAAAGAAGTATGCCCACGAATGGCGAGAAAGCTGGGAAAAGGTGGACTATTTGCGGAATGCCATGCGAAAATATCCCAATGCGGAGTGGTAAGTGGTCTTTGGGAGTCTTCATCTGTATATTATCTGGAAGGCGGACGGAGCCGACTAACGCGGAAGCCTTGATAAAACAGGTTTTGGTGGCTTGACTTGAACACCATGGTCATGGAGCCCTCGTATTCTCTCCAGGATCATCTGTTCGACAACCTGGGCAAAGACGTATACCGCGACATCAACGAGTGGAACCCGCTCAACATTACACACCCGCTCACGTATCCTTATCTCGACAAGTCTGCCACGAGCCCCGTCGGAGACGGCAACATCAATTCAGTCAACCTGATGTTATCGCAGGACTGCTCCGGATTCAATCTTGGCTCCTTTTTCGTCCGACGCAGTGCCTGGACAGAACGTCTACTGGATATCTGGTGGGACCCCGTCGCTTACGAGCAAAATCACATGGCTTGGGAGCACAAGGAGCAAGACGCTCTGGAGTCGCTATACAAGAACCATGCTTGGGTCCGAAAGCACACGGGCTTTCTCCCCCAACGAAAGATTAATAGTTTCCCGCCCGCAGCCTGCGGCGACGACACCGGCGCGAACAACACCCGCTTCCACTACAGTCAAGAGGATCGCGATTTTGTAGTGAACATGGCTGGCTGCGAGTGGGGCCGCGACTGTTGGGGCGAGATGTACCACTATCGGGAATTCAGCTACTGGCTGAACAGGAATCCCTGGGAGCGGTTCAAGGAGGACCTGGTGGCGGTCATTTGGTACAAACTCACTGGCAAGCGGGTCAAGCTATGAATGATGACTTCTTTCAGTGCCTTTACGTGTCTCGCAGTATGCGCCCAGGCGCGTGTAGGGTATGGACTCTCTTGCATCATTTCGCATGAAGCCTGGTTTGGCTCATGGCCATATATGGAGGCGCATGGAGTTTTTCTTTTTGCTTATCGCGGTGGCCATCGCAGGACTTGTCTTTCGTATGACTAGTCGCTAGTCTGCAGGTTTCTGGCCGACACACTTTCACAAATTAATACCCCATTCCTGTCTCGTGCGGACGATTTGGACAACTTCAACAACAGAAAATATTGTTTTCTTCTCCTTGTTTCACCAAAAAAAAAAAGGTATTTAAAATAAAAACGCCAAAGCAAGGGGGCGAGGAGTTAATGGAGGTTATTTGATCTCTGGACGAGGAAGTTGATGTGTATAATACATGATTGGACGACGGGACGCAGAAACGCGAAACCGGGAAGGACAACACACGGCATATGTGCGACGGACGGGGTTGTCGGCGACTAGTTGAAGGAGGAGAAGAAGAAGAAGAAGAAGAAGAAGAAGAAGAAGAAGAAGAAGAAGGAGAACAAGAGAGAAGCAAGCGAAGAGGCGGTCTATAGTTGAATGTTTAGTACACGAAGTGGCTTTCGACAATGTAGACGAGAGTAATTATCACAGTCCATGTGGTTCCCAAGGAGGCTATTCACCGCAAGGTCGTTAGGTTTGGAAAGGCCGTCTACCTTAGGTAAATACGAAGGGGATGAATGTGGGCTACCTCTGCCCCCGCGAATAACGACTTCCCTCTTTCCTATCTCCGTGTAATTGTTTGAACCCTCGGTGCCGGCGGTCATAGCTGCGTACGGTCTACTAGTACTATGTACTGTAGAGCAACACCATTTCCCTGAACGAGGCTCTCCCTTCAGAATGCATGTTTTTGTGGCAAACCAAGAAACAGGCAAGGATCGAAGTTTGATAACAGGGGAGAAATAGGGGCTAAAGCTGGTGCGTTGTGCGATTGCGCCGAAACTTACATCCCATGTTCGGATCCGGGGACATGTCAAGAAGGTCAGCGTCGTTTCGACTCGTTTGCCTGGGCCTGCAGGCTGCACCCCCCGGTGATCCGGTCCAGGCACAAGTTTGGATGAACTTTCTAAAGATGTGCACAATTATCACCTTTCTTACGGAGTACTCATCTTGCTTTCGCTCTTACATACTTCTTACGTGATTCAATGAGTTTCTTCAAAGAACGACAAGTAATCACGTTCACGCCCTCAGGGAAAAAAAAGTTGGTTGGCAGGCCTCGTGTAAACAAAACAGCATTTGGTTTGGTTGTATTGACCTACTCCGTACTACATGCACAAAAACCTCACCTCTTGAAGAAAATAAGACTAGCGTAGGTAGGACCTCCGACCACACTGATAAATATTGCTGCATATGCATAGCATCTACTTTCCATGCCACATGTCAATGCGATTAATTGCCTGGGAGGCATCGCAGGGTTTTCTTCCCGAGATGCCGTTGGCTACGAATATAGACTGGGGAAATCACTTCACCGAGAGCTTGATGCAGAAAATCAAGTACGACCGAAAAACCTTGCAGCCTGCAGAAGAAGCGCGCAAAGGAACCTTGCAAATTTACCTACTCCGTACATAGGTAGCACTTTCGAAAAAAAAGGAAGCTTTCAGGGGCAAAAGGTACATATGCACTCCGTATGTAGTAAATTTCAACGCATAGGTAGTCCGTATGTAGTCGTACAGAGTATGTATGTACTCCGTATGCACATGGAGTCATGGATGCATCCATGCATGAGTTAGGTCGATGAATCGGGCTGGCGTCGGACCTGGGACAGTGGGAACAAGTCGGGCCGGGGGACGATTTGACTCCCATGATCCATGTCGATACTCCGTATAATTCATGCAAGTCGCGATGGGACAGATTTTTTTTCTTCACAGAGCAGATTTTGCATGTAAGGGATTCCAGCTCCCGCGTGCCGGGTCCCGTACAAATGCCATGGTTTCGGAACCATGCCCGGTGGCATGCAAAACAGGTTGGGTTGGGCTGGCTGAGGATGAGCATTTTTTCCAAGTTGACAGCGATCTGCACTGCACAACAAACGCGTTGGGACTCGGGAGTCGGGACTGGGACTCTGGGAGAAGTTGGAAGTTGGGATAGATGATAGGATTCCAGGAGTGGCAGGGGTAGAAAGAACAGTCTGGTCCAATAGACTGTTGTTTGCGGAAAGTTTCCCCTTGTTTGCCGTGCCGAGGGAAGGAAGAAGACGAGTACGGAGGAGGAGCAGGATGCTGGTTTAACACTGCAAATGGTGCATCTGAGTCCTGACGTTCGGGCCCCACAGTGGCTTTGAGGGGGGAAAGGCAGAAGGTGTGATCATTTAGGCGATTCGGCATCATCACGTGCATACATATATGTATGTCCGAATAGTTCAATGCGCAAGTCCGAGCCAATATGCAATCCAACGCGCATGCAGGCAACAGTCGAGTGCGTCTATAATAGGTAAACAGTCAGTCCAATGCGCCAATACATCTTAGTCCAATGCGCAGTCGCTTGCCATCGCTTGGCGTCCGCAGGTAGAGACATGCCTACACAGTGCGTGTATGTATGCAAGTGCGGCGCTCCTCGAGGGCAAAGACGGCGCTTCCTTGCATCAGTGCCACTATTCGTATGCACGCAGTACCTATGATTCCTTTGGCGGTCCAGAGGCTCACTCATCTGGCCAACGCGTGTGCAATGCGCCAAGCAACAGGATTCTGGTGCAAAGCGCGCAAGCTGGCGGCCGAGTCCGAGACCCAGAGCGAGGCATTAGCGAGCGGTGGGTGACGCGGCACGAGATGCGGCCAAGGCAAGTGGTATCGCTCCGCCGACTGGCAATGCCAATGGGAATGCCAATGGCAGTGCAGCATGCGGGAAGGCCAAGTGCGCGAGTCGGGGACTGGAGCACCGTGAGTTGTTCATGCGGGATTTGCGGTTATAGGCATGTGGGTATGTACATATGTATGTAGGTACGTACTCGTGGCTAGTGAGGCGTACTCCGTACTAGGTACCTACTTAATCGGCGGCGGCGGGCGCGTGCCCATTGTCCAGTCCGCCACGATCCACGGTTGGCCAACTGCGTTTAGTTCGGACCAACCACACAAACATATCCAACTACATACTCCGTAGTTAGGTACATATTCGTAGGTGGCAGTTCGGACCAAAAGAAACATTCAAAGAAAATGGCGAGCCCGGCGTCTCATGTTGGCCGGGGACAGGCGAGGGACAGGCGAGGGACAGGCGAGGCAGCGCGAAGCGCCCTTTGCAGTTTTGCTTGGTTTGCCGTTTGCCGTTTGCCGTTTACCAGCGCCGCACAGGCACGCAGCGCTAGCGGCTGTTCCTTAGCCCCTGCAGCGCGCGCCCTGCAGACTCCAGAGGGCCAGAGGGTATGACAGCCTGTGATTGGTGGAGGGAGGCCGCCGCCGCCGTGTGTTTCAGATTCGCGGGCTTGCCACTGAATAGCCGCTGCCAGGGCCACTGTGACCAGGGCCACTGTGACCAGGGCCAGGGTCGAGCTCCGTACTCCGTACCTAGAGGCTAGCATGTATGTACGTACCTGTTATTCGTAGACTGAGCTGAATGTCAGGTGAAAGCGGCAGCCGCTAGACAACGGGCCCATGCGTGTTATGCACAGCCCAAGGCATCGGTTGAAGCGGGCGGAGGAGCAACACGAGATGAATCTAACTCACCAACGGCAGGCAACTGGGGTGCAACTTGCTGCAACTTGTAAGGTCATGCCTTGGAAGATGTGGCCAACGAGATTTCTGTGGCAGGCGGTGCCGCGTATTTAGATATCCGCATTCCCGTCCGGGCCAACTTGTGCCTACTCCTTCCTGCTTGGCCCTCGTCTCTCTCTGGTCTTCACTTGACACTCACTCCTTCTTCTGTTCAGGTACTGTCGCGGCGTCTGTGTTCCGTTGACGGATCCGGCTCGCTTTGTTCTCTGCCGTTCAATCCTTCTCTTCACTTCCGCCGTTCAGTCCCGCGTTTACTTTTTCGACGGCCTCTTGTTTCAATTCACATTCTTCATCCTCGGTCCCTCCTTCAGACCATCAGACCATCAGACCATCCCAACCTCTCTATCCCTTCTATTACATAGAGACTCGACGTCATTGGAATTTGCCTTGACCCCTCCTTCATTCAGAACAACGCAGTCACTCCTTCCGACGACTCTGAACATAGCTCAGCTCCAGCTCAGCTACAAACTCATATATACTGAAACCCTCCTTTGCACTCGCTCGCTGAATCGACTTGTGGTTCATTCAGCCCGGTGCTTCCTCCTCACTTTCTCTCGACTTCTCATCCACCTTCCTTGCATCTCTTCTGTTCTTGCTCATTTGACGCTGCCGTGCCGGTCACGCAGTAATCAAATTAAGAGAGGTCTGCAATCCGGAGGCTTCCCCGCCGCCAACTTGCCCGACAAGGTCTCCCAATAACTCCTTGACCCCTTTTCGAGCAACCGACACTTCTCACAAGATGCGCTTCACGAATCGCTTGGTGGCCGTTGGTGGTGCCATGCTGGTTGCTGCCACAGCTGCTCAGGCTGGATACCAACTCGAGACGACATACGACACCACCAACTTCTTCGAGAACTTTGACTTCTTCACCGGCCAGGATCCCACCGAGGGCTTCGTCGAATATGTAAACGGCGAAACCGCAAGCAAGGAAGGCCTGGCTCATTATGACAAGGGTGCCATCTATATGGGTGTCGACACCAAGACAATACATCCTGCCAACGGCCGCAAGTCGGTCCGTGTCACATCGCACAAG
>SRPO01000174.1:0-49369 GCA_018360065.1 Claviceps pazoutovae
CACGGAGATTGCCAAAAATACGATTGAGAATTTCCTCGACTTTGTGGAAAACTTTGGCTTCGTGCCCAATGGGGCGAGGGTCTACTACCTCGATCGATCACAGCCCCCGCTGCTGTCGCAGATGGTGAAATTATACATCGAGCACACCAACGACACGAGTATCCTAGACCGTGCGCTGCCGCTCTTGGTCAAGGAGCACGACTTCTGGATAACCAACCGAACGGTGGAAATTGAGGCCGACGGCAAGACCTATCGCCTCAACCGCTATGCTGTGAACAACACGCAGCCGCGGCCAGAGTCTTTTCGCGAAGACTACCAGATGGCTACAAACTCGTCCTACTACGCCAAGTCGGGCATTATCTATCCCGAGCGCAAGAAGCTCAACGAATCTGAGCGCATGGAGCTGTACTCTAACTTTGCAACCTCGGCAGAGAACGGCATGGACTTCAGCTCCCGCTGGCTAGCCAATCCCTCTGACTCTGCCCGCGACGTCTACTTCCCACTTCGCAGCAACAGGCCCAAGAGCATCGTTCCCGTGTGCCTCAACTCGATCCTGTACGGTAACGAGGTCGCCATTTCGCAGTTTTTCAACCAGACAGGCAACTCGACCGCCGCCAGCGAGTGGATGGACATGGCTGACACACGCAGCGAAGCCATCCACGCCGTCATGTGGAACGAGACGCTCTTCAGCTACTTTGACTACAACATGACCTCCTCGGCACAGAACATCTACACCATCCGCGACGATGACTCCCTGCCCTCTGACGAGAACACCGCGCCTCCCGGCCAACAAGTCGTCTTCCACATTGGCCAGTTCTACCCCTTCTGGCAAGGCGCCGCCCCGGCCTACCTGAAGAACAACCCCCATGCCGTCAAGACCGTATACGCTCGCGTGGCGGACTACCTCCGGGCTCGCCCAGGCGGTATCCCTACCACCAATGTCCAGACGCCCGAGCAGTGGGACCAGCCCAACGTGTGGCCTCCCCTGATGCATACCCTCATGGCCGGTCTTCTCAAGACGCCCCCGACCTTTGGTGAAGACGATCCCTCCTACAAAGACGTGCGAAAAACGGCTCTGATACTGGGCCAGCGGTACCTCGACTCGACGTTTTGTACCTGGTATGCCACGGGAGGGTCCACCTCCGCGACGCCCAAGCTCCAGGGCCTGACGGATAAGGAAACGGGCATCATCTTTGAGAAGTACAGCGACAGCGCCGTCAATAGAGCCGGCAGCGGGGGCGAGTACGAAGTCGTAGAGGGTTTTGGCTGGACAAACGGCGTGCTGATTTATGCGGCGGACGTGTTTGGCAATGACCTCAAGAGGCCGGACTGCGGGGACATCAAGCCTGCTCATCCGGACGGCAGTTCTGGAGAAGGAGGTGCTCGGAAGAGGAGTCTCAGTGCGGTGGAGTTGGCGCCGGGGGATGCGCGGAGGGTGAAGAAGTTTGGTGGGAGCAAGGCGGGTAAGTGAGCAAGAAGATGAAGACAGAAACAAATCCAAGAAAAACAGAAGGAAAGAGGAGGGAAAGCGGGAGGTTTTAATGATTCATGGGAGAGATGAGATAATGCAGATGTGGTAAAGGGTAAAGCGCGGAAAGAGACGAAGGATGACTTCTAATGAAAGACGTAGTTAACGTGCAATGACCGTATATAGTAATGATAAAGTATTTACCTAGAAAAGGTGTTGCTGTTCACTGTTGCTGCATTACATGAAACCCCTGCCCGACGCCGTGAAGAAGGAACCTATCTATCATGCTTATGTACCACGCAACATAGTACTCCAAATGACAAGAAAAACAGACCATGATTAAATCCATTCCATCTTCCCACATGCACCATACACACACCCCGCGGTTCCGATATCTTTTTCTGCCCCCTCTACGCCTTGATAGCCTTCGGAGCACTCATAGGCCTCATGGGCCCCTTCCTCGGCTCATCCGCCTTATTCAACTTATACTTCAGCTTAACCCCCATAGCCGCCAACTCCACATCCAGATACTTCAAGGCACCCGGCACAACAACCTGTGTAGTCTGATCGCCACCAACCCAGCAATTACCCTGCCCGTCTTCCCAAATCTCGCCCTGAACCTCAGTAAGATCAATCGCCTCCGTCTCATCTAGTCTCGTAGCGCAGTTTCTACATCGGACCATACTGGGGGGAGATCGTTTCTTGCCAGGCGCAAAGGGCGTAACGGTTGGTTGCACAGAGAGGAAGGATCCGCAGCGACGACAGATCCACGCTTTGGTGTAGTCGGAGCAATTAAGGAGTCTGTCTTGGAGGAGGAAAGCAGTCCCGTGGGCGAGGAGTGCATCTCGTTCCATTTCTCCGACACGGATACCTCCGCCACGTTTGCGGCCCTTGATGGGTTGGCCGGTGGTGGGCACGACGGGGCCGGTCGTTCGGACTTGGAATTTGTCGTTGACCATGTGACGTAGACGTTGGTAGTAGACGACGCCAATGTAGATGTCTGCGGCGAGTTCTTCGCCCGTTGTCCCGGAGTACATGGGCTCGTTGCCGTGGTAGTTGTAGCCTGCCTTCATGAGCTGGTGGCCAAAGTAATCGGCGGCAGTGTTCTCCTCGCTAAACTGGAAGGGCGTGGAGTCCTGGGCGAGGCCGTGTAGCGCGCCGGCTTTTCCAGCGAGGGACTCGACAAACATGCCGATGGTCATGCGAGACGGGAAGGCGTGTGGGTTGATGATGACGTCGGGCTGCATGCCGGATTCGGAGAAGGGTAAGTCGATGGCGGGCCATTTCTGGGATGCGACACCCTTTTGTCCGTGACGAGACGAGAACTTGTCGCCGATGACGGGGCTTCGCGGGATTCGGAGCTTGATGGAGACAGTTTGGAGGGGCTCGGTGCCGGATTCGGCGCCAATCAGGCGTACTTCCTCCACGAAGGTTATCTCGCTGTCTTTGTACTTTTCGTAGTGTGTGATGCCGTCGAGATTAACGAGATTGCCGTTATAGTCTGGGGTGACGGTGTGCCATGCGCAGATCACGTCGCCTTCTTGCAGGAGGCGCCCGACGTGTGGGAGACCGTCGTCGTCGAGCATGGCCTGGTAGTCGGCACTGACGTAGCTGTGCGGCGCGAATCCAAAGGCTTTTGTAACGCTTTTGGACGCACGGGACCGCGAATCGTCCTTGAGAGAAATCTTCTTGGTCTTGAAAATGGTCCCATGGCCGAAACCGCGCTCGTGAGCCGACTTGTTTAGAATCATGGCATCGTCCATGTCATACCCGGTGTAGGAGATGACGGCAACGATGGCGTTCATGCCGTTGGGGAAGTTGTCGAAACCATACGTGTTGTGGAGAGGAGCGCGGACGATGGGTGTTTGACCGGTTTGTATCCTGTACGCCTTGTTGTCTGTTCGATAGCGAAGTGCCGCGCCCGGTGTGCCCATGGTTTGTTTACCCATCTGGCACTGGTACATATTACGGGGCGATTGGTTGAAATCGGAGAACGGAGTCATGTTGGCAAGGATGGACAGCATGTTGGTTGGTGAAAACTCGACGTGTGTTGACGTTCCTGACTCGATCTCCTGAGGTACGACTGCAATAGACATGTACGGCTGTTCGTATGGGCCGACAAAGTCTTCCTTCTGTAGCGGCAGGTACTTGACCGGACGAACCATTCTCGCTGGTGTTGATGTGATATACACTCCTGGGTACGAACCGCCACGAGAAAGGGGCACGTATCCAATCTCGAGCTGCAGCGGCACGCCGTGAGTACCCTCGACCTTCCAGTATCGCAGGCAGTCCGCTATCCGAAGAGACTCCTTAGGCGTGCACCAACCAATGACTTTGCCGTCTAGCATGACGACAACATTCTCGTCCGTCAGCGCCGACGACGTGTCCACAACCCCGAGTTCTCGTACTAGCCCGGGAATCTTGGACGCATCCACGTGGTCCGTCATGATCTTGCACTTGTGAGCCAGATGGTTCAAAAGACCACAGGGCGATCCATCAGGAGTGTGAACGGGGCACATGAAGCCCCAGGACTCAGGAAGAAGCTTTCTGACAGCCGTGGTCTTCAGCTGGGCGAAGAAGGCACCACGATGTACCATGCGGAAGTGGCTGATGAATCGAAGGAAGTTGAGCTTTTCTGCTACGACAGTGAAGCCGGCAGTTTGCTGCAGGTCCAAGCCCGAGGGACTTTGCAAATTTCCCGTGGACAAGAAGTACTCGAGCGCATTGCCAATATTCTCATTGGCCTTTTGGAATATTTTGGTGGGAAACTCCTTTTTGAAGTCCTCGGATGTGAAGGTAACTGTAGGCCGTCGTCGCAAGAGGTCTCGAATAGACGAACGCACTCCGACGCTGAGAAACTCGTCCAATCGCTCCTTCAAAATCTGGGCGTACAGAAATCCACCAAGAAGGATTTCCTGGTTCTGCAAAGCATCAGGGTTGTCCACTGCGCATTCACCAGCGGCCAGCGCATACAGCTTACGCGCCATGAACAGAAGCATGCGGAATTTGTCGTCGTCCTGTTCGTCCGTCACGTTGACATTGCCTAAATGAACAAGAACGATTCTCCTCAAGAACTCTGTGCCCACATCATAATCAGACATGGTTTCAGAGACGCCCAGCACCACTCTAAACTTCTCGCCCAAGTAGGCTCTGGTTTCCGACTTGGTGTACACTCCATATGACTTGTACGTTCGCAGTAGAACCTCGATTCGATCCGTCAAGAATGTGTTTTCGGTGGCTTTGGAGCCCATAGGCCCGACTAATCCTTCGAAGATTTCGCGATCGTTGGTCTCGACCAGGGCTTTAAGAATCATAAGGACCGGAATCAAGTATTCGTTTTTGCGCCATGAGAACCGGAATGTGATGTTACCATCATTCAGGTAATGCAGGACGTTTGTTTGCGAAGTTTCATCGGGTCGCACCGATCGAACGATGATACCATAGGGAGTGTAGTTAACTCCACGATTTTGAAAGCTCGGTCGATTGATGGCCATCGGAAAATTGCGCTTGTTGACCTGCAGCAGCCTGATGATTTTCTCGTTTCCGTTGACCACAAAGTATCCTCCCAGCTCTTCTGATTCCTCCTTTCGCTCGACCAACAGATGTGGTGAATTGTTCTCTAGATGGCATCGATTGGACTGAAACCTCCATGGTCAATCAAACTGGACTTTTTTCAGGCCATCCCATTCACTACTGGAGGCGGCAACTTACCTTGATCATGATAGGAACCTGGCCCATTTCTCGAGTGAACTCGAGTGGATCGCCCCCATTGACTCTGTACTCGAACGTGGCAGAAAGCTTTCCTCTGTACGAAACGTGCCGTTCTCTGCACTCTGCGGGGAAAACCTGTTGATTCCGAGCCGCCTTGTTCGACGGCGGGACTTGCGGTCTTTGCAAGATTACGTCTTTGATACGGATCTGTATTCGATTTTTGTCCTCTGAGGCGGTATTTTCATCGCCATCGAGATAGGTTTTGGTGCCGATGTCTACCAAGCCATGCGCGAGGAGTCCTGGCTTTTCATCGTTTCGGAAAATGGCATTGAAGGACTCAATGTGCGGATCAACAGCCACCTGGAGCGCAGGGTACGCCGTGTGATCTTTTGGGGGGTTTCGAAAGAGATCTTGGCGACGAATGGTATTGAATTCATGGTTCCAGTGCGTATTTGTCGCCGGGGGAGACATGATGACGGCTGAGGCGACAGCAGCGAGCTGCGCTTGAAGCTCGAGGGATGATATACACAACAAGATTGGACCAAACTGCGTTGGCCAATTTCGAGTGATCGTCGCTATGACTGTCCAAGCATTCAGATGAGCTTATTCGACATACAACAAGTCGAATGCTCGGCACGTTTTCGCAGCAGAAGGTGATGCTACACAAATTTCCACAACGCTCAGCATGTCAGGGCTTATCGGCATGCGAAAAAAAAAAGCTGCCGATAACATCGGATCACGTGGACGCCTCTTTATCGATACATAAGGCTAGGTAATTGCCCGTATGTACATAGGTACATACACACCTCCAAGATCGGAGCAGTGGGTCGCACAGATCTTGCATTTCGCGGCGGGCCGCTTCTGCAACGTGTGTGTGATATGTACCCAATCCATTACCAGCTGCCGAGACAAACCATGAACTTGAGTTTTGCTTTGAAAACGGCACTATGTATGCGAAGACGAGGCAGGTCAATTGATCCGGTGCATAGTATGATGCTGTACGGAGTAGAGTCGTCTCGAACGTTCAATGCACTGTCTTACCCCATGCATTGCATTATGGAGTACGGAGTATTATATTTCAGGAATCGAGGCTTAAGACGTGTCGGTATACATTGGTCAAAAAGTCAGCGGCACATGGAGGGTATCGCAAGCTCTCACACTTGGCTTCTGCCATAGGTATACGGAGTAGGTAGGCATGACACGCAAAGACATGGGATCAGACACAAACTCGTCATCCGGGTGGCTGAGCCTGTGTTTACTCCATATGTAGCCGCCTCCTTTCCAGCTTTGCCGTATGAAATCGCTTCAATATCAACATAGCAAACAAACAAGGCTAGGTCGGTCGTAGGCTCGAAGCTGACAAAGTGAGGTACCTTGCAGTAGAAGGCGCATACATATTTTGTTTGCGCAAAACTGTGGTGCCTGCCATGATCCATCAGGCGGAAGCGTTGCTCTTGCATACTTCAATATACGGGGCTTTAGGTTCGCCAGTGTCAAGGAAATACCTAGGCCGTGAGCGTCGGAGCGTAGGTATGCACGCATCCGTATGTATGTATGTATGTATGTATGTATGTATATTAACGCCGTACCAGTGGGGCGCACTGCGCCCCACCGCTGCCTCCTTAAGGGCGTCGCGGCGGCCTAGGCTAGGACTAAAACCCTATCTATATAAAAGCTGAGTCGTACATGAAGAAAATAGAAGATACTGCTACTGACGCCGTTTACAGGAGCCGTATCGAGAGTCGTAGCCCCTTCGGGACATATGCACGCATCCGTGACGGGGCGAGAAGACGAGAAGTGTGATTGCCAACAATGGAGTGCATACAGAGTAGGTAGTCCGTGTGAAAGTTTCCAGGTCAGTAAAATGAACGAAACAGAGTAAATTGAAGGATGCAGGGCACTCTGGGTAAGCGAAATGTGCCAGGTTGGGCAGTAATGACAGAGCCAGACCGTCTTGAGGCCGTCTTGAAGCGGAAGCTTCGAGAAGAGAGCGAAGCCGTATGGCAGCTCTCAGTCGTGCAGCAATGAACATCATTACAGAGAAGAGGTTCCTGATGAATGTCTCGGAGTCTTTGCTAGAGTACAGAGTACATACATATGTATCCAAAGGCTGATCGACCGACGCGACGAGTGAGTAGGTAGCGCCAGCGACAGCCAGATTGACACGAGAATCCAGATTGACAGACGCTGCCTGTCGCCCGTCGCCTGTCGCCCTATCGGAGCCGGCTAGCAGGCAGTTAAAAAAACAAGGGCAAAAATCAGCAAACCCGACACAGACGGGGAATTGCAGCGGCGAGGGCCGTTCTTCATCTTGGCCTTCGAATATACGTTTGTATAGCAGAAGTTGACCACTCGGCTCGGGCAGTTAGTCGTCGTGACAGAGAAGGAAAGGAGACGAAAAAAGACACTAGAAGATGGAAAAGTGGGTCAGATCCAGGGCCAGGATGCTCTAGACCGGCGCACAGTCCATTTACCAGGAAGGTACATACCTAGGTACATACAATGTATACTCCGTACGTGCATGGCCTTTTCCCAACTTCGAGCCATGGCTTGGCACAAACAAACGGTTTGCCAACCACCACCCCTTGGGTCAGTTTCTGGCCTGTTGAAGACTCGGAACGCACAATGATCGAGTCTATTCCCGATGCGTTCTTGCAGTCCGTACCTTCAAGACTTTTTCTTATCCAGTGCTCCGTAGGTACTCGCCGGCTCTGGCGCTCCCCCTGTGGACAAATCCTCGAGAGACGTGTTATGTATCTCCTTAAACAAAGCCAAGGCCTGGCTCAATGCGTATGTTCAACTTCCATATGCCACAGACTCACAGTATCCCGTGTTGTGTTCGAAAATGCAACAACGATGGGCATGAGAAGTCTACCGGGGTTCCAGCAGCAGAAAAAAGCAGAAAAACGCTAACCATTGATGACTGACTCGTTTTCTGCGGCTCATGCGGCGGATCGTAGCCCGGTCTACTCCGTAGTTGGGAGATTCGAATATTGGCCAGCCTTGGCTACTCATTAGCCGTCCCGTGTTGCTCTAGGTAATCTCTGATTATGAGAGGTTATGAACATGACGGAGTACCTACCTATTTGCGCGCAAAGTGTAGCTAACCACCTCAAGCTATTGCAGCCATGAGAAAGAATTTCAGAAGCCGAGCCCTCTAGCCTCCATACAAGTTCGTAAGGCCCCGTGACGCGCAAACGACAGACCCGAGAGCGGGCCTTGAGCAAGTCAAGGGCTTTCAAACATGGGGTTGGATCCCATAATCCGGCTTTGAACTTGTTTCAGTCTGGCCAAGTTCCTAGGTTTTCCTCGTACAGAGTACCTACAGAGTACATTACGTACATGCAGTTTCTTCGCCGAATTAGGATCGGATAAAGCAAGCGGCCTTCTCCCACCTTGGCTGACATTGCCAAATCTGCCGCGCAGTTCCGTGCCAAAAGCCGAACAGCTTGGCTAA
Source organism: Claviceps pazoutovae (assembly GCA_018360065.1). Taxonomy (NCBI): domain Eukaryota; kingdom Fungi; phylum Ascomycota; class Sordariomycetes; order Hypocreales; family Clavicipitaceae; genus Claviceps; species Claviceps pazoutovae. Next base: position 8,637 of record SRPO01000174.1, read on the forward strand.
GAGCGACGAGCAGCCGGCAACGAAAGTGAGAGCATCGCCAACAAAAGAAAGCTATGGAATTTTGACCAGGTCGTCTATACTCTCCTTCTGGGCATCATGCTTGACTAGTCTCTTCGTCACTCCCTTGAACTCTTCTCTCGCCTCCGCCTCCCGTTTTTTGTCGCGCTTTCCTCTACCATCACGATCCCAAACGGAGCTGTGCTTCGTGAGCGCTTCTCGTTGTTGATGCGGATTTGGTCCGGCGACGAATTTTACAAAACAAGATCACTCCAATGACATCGCCGCCCAGGTCGGAGCAGGAGAATCCTCGGCGAGATGAAAAATACGGGCTAGGTCCAGCTATACAGCTAGATCCTCTTCATCAGGACCTCGGAGCTGCAGATGACGCCAGTAATGTCGGCCGGATCTCGTTTATAGTATCTCCCAGTTGTGGCTCGAGTGCTAGCGGGAATTCTCCTACTCCATTGAGCGAGCCCGCCGCTTCTCCAGCTGCCGTCGGCGAAGCATCTACATTTGCAGCGGCGGCTGCAGCAGCTAAGAAGGAAAAGGGCCGTGTAAGATTCAACAACAATGCAGTGACCACAAGGCCATCCGCCATTAAATTAGAACCTCCCGCCCGGACGTCGGAGAGGCAGAGTGCGACACTTTCTCCGAAACGACCATCAATATTGCGAGCCAACTCGTCTGGATCCGTGACAACGACTAAGGACTTGGACATCGACTTGGATTCGGACACGGAAAAGGCAATCTCAGCCGTAGCTGCGCAGGAGCGAGCCCAGCAGATTGCCGCCAGGGTTCTTCGGGATTCGCCCTCCGGATCTCGAGCATCACTGGAGTCCTTTCCCACACAGGCTAACGGCGATGGAGATGTCACGCCAAGCGACGTTAACATTCCGATGCGGAACTTGGGTCAGGGGCATACCGGAATGGAAAGCGTCGGCGAGAGCGTCAATCAAACGCCAGAGAATGAGTTGGAAGACGCTACAGTGAGGGAAGAGGCGTACAATCTCGTTCGGGTCCATACCCAGCGATACCGGGCAAACACGACCAGCGACTCACCGGCCGACGAGGAAGCTGTTGTTGGCGATGCGCAGACGACGCGAAACGATATGAATGGACAATTCTACGATGGAGTATACAGTGTCCCCCCTCCCCAACATTATCGAGGAAGTGTTCTGTCGCAGCTCTTGAAACTCTACAAGCCGACCGACCCCGGCCTGCTCAGATCACCGAGCCACAGTCGCAACTGGAGTTCCTCCACCGCCGGAGGCGCGACACCTCCTGGAATAGGATCCGGCAGCGTCACCCCGACTCACGGCCGCAAAAAGTGGTATGAGCAGAATCGCTCTCAAGAGACACTGGCCACCCTCGTCGAGGCCTCTACTAGACTCGCAAACCCGAATACACAGCCCGGCGAACCGAAAAGCCCGGGCAAGAAGAGACCTGCCATCAAGAGACGAACCAGCAGCGGCCGCCTACGAGCCTACTGGCATAAAGAAGAAGCGCGCATCACGGTTCACATTGCCGAAACGCTGACCCGGCAAGGATACATCATCAAGCTCTGCCGCGCTCTCATGCTATACGGTGCGCCCACACACCGGCTGGAGGAATACCTCACCATGACAGCACGCGTGCTCGAAATCGACGGCCAGTTCCTCTACCTCCCCGGCTGCATGCTCATCTCCTTTGACGACCGCTCTACCCACACGACCGAGGTACGCATTGTCCGCACCACGCAAGGCATCGATCTGGGCAAGCTCAAAGACGTGCACCACATCTACAAAGAGGTCATGCACGACGTCATTGGTGTAGACGAGGGGATTCACCTCCTGGAAGACCTCATGAGCTCCAGGAACAAATTCCGCGTATGGGTCCGCGTTCTCGTTTTTGGGCTCACCAGCGCCATGTGCGCGCCGCTTTCCTTCTCCGCGCGCGTGATTGATCTGCCTATCGCGTTTTGTTTCGGCTGTCTCGTCGGGCTGCTGCAGCTGGTTGTGGCACCCAAGTCCAACATGTACAGTAATGTGTTTGAGGTGACGGCCACGATTATCGTGAGCTTTCTAGCTCGTGCGTTTGGGAGCATCAGGGGGGGTGATTTGTTTTGTTTTTCGGCGTTGGCGCAGAGCGGAATTGTGATGCTGCTTCCTGGGTATTCAGTGTGTAAGTTCAGAAGTGCCCTTCCTGCGGCTGTGCTTTTTCATCCGTCTGCGGCTCCTGGCAGCCTCGATTCTCATGGTTTCTATTCAAGCACGAGCACGTCGGTTTCAAAGTTCCAGATGCTCAATCTCTAGCCTTTTGGCTTCGTTTGCCCGGAGAACAATCCTGCCACTCGAACAGTGGGCTACAGGATTGCGAAGCCGAGCGGCTAGAGATGTGAGCAGCTTGAATTTCGAAACCGACGCGCTCGGGCTGAGATGGAAACCATGAGAATCGTGTTTTTTTTTGTTCATTGACGCGCCACCTTGCCTTCGTCACATCTTCTTCTTCTTCTTCTTCTTCCTCCTTTTCCCTCGAGAGAGCTTTTTGTTTTGGCTACAACGAAGCTCGTGGCATGCTGACCTTCCATATCTCCCACAGTATGCTCAGCGCTAGAACTGCAATCCCGCGCCATCGTCCCCGGCTCCATCCGCATCGTCTACGCCATCATCTACTCCCTCCTCCTCGGATTTGGCATCACCGTCGGCTCCGCCCTCTACGGCATCATCGACGACCAAGCCACCTCTGCGACCACGTGCTCCAACCCGATCCCCTACCCGTACGGCTTCATCTTCGTACCCCCTTTCATCGTCTGCATCGCGGTCCTCTACCAGGCAAAATGGCAGCAGATGCCCGCCATGGTCATCATCGCCTTCACGGGCCACGTGGTCAGCCTCTTCAGCACACTCCGCTTTGTGGCCAGCCCGCAAATCGCCAATATGCTCGCCGCTCTCTCTGTCGGCATCCTCGCCAACCTATATTCCAGGCTCCGGCATGGCGTCGCGGCCGCGACGCTAATCCCCGCCATCTTCGCGCAAGTCCCTGGGGGTCTGGCCTCAACGGGTGGCCTCCTCAGCGGACTCAGCACGGCGAACCAGCTGACCAACTCGTCTTCCGTCGTCAACGGGACGAGCGGGGTGCAGTTCAACCAGGGAGAGCCTCTAAATGCCGTGGTGTTTAATGTCGCGGCGAGTATGATTCAGATTGCCATCGGCATTGCGGTGGGGTTGTTTATGAGTGCGATTGTGATTTATCCGTTTGGCAAGCGGCGAAGCGGGCTTTTCAGTTTTTAATCAGCTGCCAATTGGGTCTCCCTAAATTCCGTGCCTTATCTGCTTACTCGTTTTTTCACCATATATTCACGACAGATCTGTCTTATTTGCGTTGTATATTGACTCTTTCTTGTTGTTTGCATTGCATTTGGGGGGGCGCAAAATCTAGATGTAATTCTACGGCGTTTTGCATCTCCTTTGGCGTTTTTTTGCATCATCTGTTTCTGTTTCTCCTTCTGTTCTTGTTTTTGTTTTGGTGTTTCGTGGGGATCTGATTGTTGCAAAAAGTTCAAAAAGCGTCAGTTTCTCATCTCATATGCGCCCTAACATACAGCCATTCATGCGTTTGTTCTTACTCTAGCATAGCGAGCTCTTTGATGTTTTTAGGGGTGTTGTGGCCCTGACAATGTTACCTACTCTCTTTTTGGGAGGTTTGTATTTCTTTTACATAATTCTGTATAATTCTTCTCCGACATAATCATAGCGTCATCTCATATCACATTCTGGCATCAAGCTTGTCCGTCTATCGTCACGGTGAACCCGATACATGCAACACTCGATCGAGCAACCTTGGGCTTTTACCATAGTTTCAGCGCAGCGCCTTGCATCCACTTGGATTTATAGTAGTGCATGAACCCAGTCAAGCGTTTCAGGCCTCTCGGTGAGACTCAGAAGGCCACACAATCCTTCCGTATCATCGTAGACGGAGAAGGCAAGCCTACGTAACCTACTCACTCACCTTTCTCAAGTCAAACCATCTCACAAAAAAACTATCTACTTTTGAAGAGCTGGTCGAAACCGCAGCGCAGTTACTTTTCTGGGTACGGAAAGCAACGAGGCGCAGCATTTATCCCCGGTGCGCTTCTTTCTGACGGCGAGGTTAAAACAGCACCATGACTAATTACTTCACATTACATTTCCAGCGAATAGATGGGATTGGAATTCAGTTGGCCACCTCAAGTGACATGACCTGCATTGTTTGCCCCAGACCATCCCACAACCACCTTCACCGAAACCTTTTTGTGTGTGACCAGAGACATGATAGGCCGCAGTTATGGCGCGCGTGATAAAAAAAACAGGGAAAACCGGAAGTAATTAGGCAGGAATTCACGTCGAAATTTTTGTCTTATCGACTTACCAAACGGCAAGGCACGTACTGGACGCAACACGCAAGAGGGAGGACAACCTTTGTTTGTACCCTTGTGCTCTTGTATTCTTGTGCACTTGTGCACTTGTGCACTTGTGCCCATTGATAACGATGAGTGATGAACCATGGCGACGAATTGGGCATCTGTCATGACGATGGTGCATACATAGTTGCTGCCTAGGGACTTGGAACTTGGAAGGGTCTCACAGTCAAGTCATCCGGCGACAGAATGGGACGTGATTGAAACCAGAAGAGCGCAGAGAGAACAAGAACAAAGCACAGCCAGACCTGTACATGCATACAGAAGTACAATGGGCACCATACATACAATGAGACGCCAGGTTTGTTATGCACAAGTGGTTTCGGATGAGATGAGACTCGAATTTTTAAATCATGTACTCCGTAGGGGATCAAGACGATCAAGGCCAGGGCTGAGACTTTGTCGCGCCGGTGGGCGAAGCCGTCACCGTGCGGCGTCACCAGTTTGTCAAGTTGGCGGGTTTGGCGCAATTCGACGTGCTACGCTGGCTAGACCGTTAACGGGTGCTGAATGACGGCAAGAGGGTAGTGGTGGTGAAAGGGGTGGTGTAATGGTAAGTAGCGGAGTGGTGGAATCTGGTGTTGTGGTGGTGAGCGATTGTGAAGTGGTGGTAGAATGGCGGTTGGACGGGGTGTGGAATGGGCGAATGGGGGTGGTTGGGGGTCTGCTGACTCGGAAGGCAAAAAAGACCCAAGTGACCGAGTGCATGTTCCTGTTCTACCGAAATGTGCACCAGAGACTGACCGAATTCACGGGGTCGGTGATAAATGGCTGCTTCACGCCGATTTGATCGATTCATCGTCACGACTCACGATTCACGATTCACGATTCACGAACTTGGAGACAAGAGGCAAAGAAAGTTATTAAAGGCAAGGGGAAGACAAAAAGAGGATAAGGCGACGACGGGTCGCCCCCGCCCCCGGGAAAGACCACGAACCAGACACAAGATCAGACACAAGATCAGACACAAGATCAGACACAAGATCAGACACGAGACCAGACAAACGCAGACAAACTCTCCTCGCATCGCCCGTTCTCCCGTCCCAGAGTGGGGCCTTGACTCTGCTGCATCAAGATTCAACGGGGATCAACGGGGATCAGTGATCACTGATCAACCCCAACGTGAAGGCATCAATCTTCTCGTGCGTTGCTGCCTTCAAACAGCTCTACTCCGACGCACGCTATCCGTTTCTTCTTTCATAGCTGCAGGGCATACTGGCCACGAATCAGTCGACAGACAATAGACAGATTCCCGACTAACCGACAGACCGACAGACAATCTGAACACTTCGACCGAGTGCATCAGACAATCGTGCAGTCTCCAGGCGGTCCCGACTCCCACACCTTCACGGCCGGTCAACCTCGCTGATTCTCTTTGCCCCCTTCTGACTCTTCTCAGGCCCGTCCATTCAGTCGGGCACACACCTTGTGCAATCTTGCTGCACCATTATTTAATCTTCCCAATTTCTCTCTCGGACGTTAACCCCACGCCTCAGTACGCCGTGTTGATACTGAGCTAGCGCGACTTGCAGCCGCTGTGATCGGGAGCCTTCAATCCCCCCATCTGGCGCATCGCTTTATATCTACCGCCATCGCCGCCGCCATTACCATCGTCTTCTTTGTTGAGCAAACCTGCTGAAAGGCCACCGTGTTAAGGGCAACAAATATAGACTGCTCAACAAAGACGACGGGAAACATGGCAAGCATCTTCAGGCGCATGTATGATTGGTTGTTGCGGTTGTTTTGGTAAGCCTTTCGTTCATTCCCCGTTTGACCGGATCGTCACATCACGTATACTTGAGTACACAATTTTGACGGAGACATAGGGCATCGGAAATGGAAGTTACCCTCGTAGGGCTGCAAAATGCTGGGAAAACGTCGGTACTAAGAGCCCTCGGTGTAAGTTCTCTGGCGCGTCCCTATTGTGTGTCTTGGCTCGTAGCGACTAAACATCTTCTTATTGCAGGGCGGCGAATTTACTCTCGAGTAAGTCTTTAATCCATTAGCTGCAAGCTTGTAAAACGAGGAGTCGAGCGGCTTCATAGTCTCGGGCTGCATGCCCAGGGCCTGGGGCATATACCTATACATACCCAAATCGTGTCCACTGCGTGTCCATGAGCGAGAACAAGTGCTGACCGATGATTTTCTCCTCTAGCTCGATACCGACAGTCGGCTGTAACATGAAATGGGTCCGGCATGGCCAGGTTTCAATAAAGTGCTGGGATATCGGCGGCCAGCCCAGGTTTCGGATCATGTGGGAGAGGTATTGTCGTGGCGTCAACGCCATTGTCTTTATTGTGGACATCGCCGACCCAGACCTCGTTCCCCTAGCTAAAGAGGAGCTTCACTCCTTGATGAGCTATCAGAATTTGGCGGGCATCCCATTGCTCGTATTGGGAAACAAGTCTGATTTGCCTCGGAAGCTGTCCGTCGACGAATTGATCGACGAGCTGGATCTGAACCAGATTCAGGGGCGCGAAGTATGCTGCTATGGCATAAGCGCCAAGGAGGAGACGAATCTCGACGCCGTGGTACAATTCCTCGTGAAGTGGAGTAGCCGATGATGAAGTTATGAACCCATCGGCCTCGAATTATGGCGACGTGGAGAGCTGAAAATGAAGAAAATAAAAAAAATCTTAACGACAAAAATGGTTATGACCAGGAATGACATCAACAGGCACACTCTACTTACATGGTACTCTCCTCAGGGCACAAACAGAGAGATAAGCTCGGGCTGTCAGGCTATCAATGCCCGATAGCTTGACTACCCGGAAAAGCTTACTCACTTGCGGCCTCTATCACGTCCTGGTCTGACTGATAGGCGATGCATACTTATCTTTTAATCCTTTTCTTTTTTTTTCTCTTCTCTTGTACTTATGAGGTCATGACGATGGCACTATTGCTCGATACCGGCGCTGGGGTTAATATTTGGCCAGCCATGTCTTGTCCACGGGATGGAGAGGCATATCTAACATTATGAAGCGGATGTATACCCGACACCGGGCAGGACTTATATAGCGAATATATGCGCGGTGCGTGTTATGGCACGCCTCATGTGTGGATGTGACTGTTCCATATAATGTGTTCCATACTGCAAGGTGTCATCGACATGAAAGGCTCGCAGTTCAGTACGTTTCTCAACCCCTTGATGCGGAGTAGAATGAGTCGAAATAGATTGGGATGAACGAAAGCTCGCGTCGATTAGGTAGAAAGAAACATAAACATAAAGGAGTGGCTTCACAGGCCTAGGGTATCCTGGGTCTTGTCGTGCCCACCCCCCCCTTGTCTGCATCACGAAAGAGCGAGCACATCTCGAGTGTGTAAATCGAGAAATTAAAGTAGAAGATGCAGACGGGGATGGGGACGACAAGGCAAAGAATTATGTAACCGAGAGAGCAACGAAAAAGAAAGAATGGGAGATCAGAGATGAGACAGCCTGTGCGGTCCATAAGATCCATATATTCGTAAATCCGTAACTACACTGCATAAGAGGCGCGTTGCCGTGCAGCTCCGTGCCCTGTCCAGCAGGACAAGAACGCCATTACCAACAAGCCACAACCTGCCACGTTTTGCCACGTCCCTTGCCAGCCTTCCAGCGCGCCAAGTCAGAAATTAGAATGGAAACGGGGAAGACGAGCGGTGGAGGCGGCCGTTGGAACTTGGCGATGGAGGGAGGGGCCGAGGATCGCAGTCTGCAGAAGCTGCAGTGATGAGTTGGCCAACGCACCACCAAACGCGACAGCAAAGCAAGTTGACAGCGTCGCGTAGCCAGTAGCAGGCCAGGATTGGGATTCGGGAAGTGAGTTCGACGTACGTGGCCGTCCACCAAAACGCGCCTTCGGCTCGTGGAACTATAAGGAACAAATGTATGTACGTCAAATATGTATGTATGTACGTACATGCATGCGGCTTGGCCTTGTTGAAGAATATGCCTCGCACGTGGAAAGGCCTCTAAAAGACTTCATGCTCAGTCTACTAGAGGGTCTTAGGTTGGTGTTACTGGTGAGAATGATTGTGGCGAGAAAGTATCGTGTTAGTTGCATTTGGTGGGTGTCATGTGACGACTGCCCAAGCCTGGGGGTTGATGATGATGATGCAAATCTGAGATGGCGTTGATCGTCGCTGAACCCCACCAGACGAGATCGACTTCCTCACAACGCACTGCGGTGTGATTGAGAACCTCTCAACTAATTACCCCTCGACTCTAATCGCAGGACGAGAAGGACTCGGCGGCCAAACGAAGCGGGCTCGCCTTTCTTATGGTTGTTGATCCTGCTCTTGCATCGCTTTGGCAGTCCTCTGTCCGAATGGTGGCTAGGTAATCACGCCCATTCCAAAGCTGGCCCTTTTCTCTGGAGCTCGCAACCGAGGCTGGGATGGTGGACAGCAATGAGCAAGCCTTCTTCCAGAGCAGCTACATACATACATGTTACTCGCCGTCACTCGTACGCTAATTCATCATGACTATTCTACAAGTCAACCTACAATTCGGTTTCTGCCCATGAGGCATATGCTACCTCGCCAGGTACGCCGAATTGCCACGCATGGCGGCACGGTAGTTGGCGTTCCAAGAGTCTTCAGTCCGCAGCAGCGTTATTGCCCGCTGCCTGCCGTGAACGCGCCCCTAGGCTTGAAGCCATTCTCGTCTTGCACACCCGCCAGTATGGGGAACAGGCCTGACGAGATTGTGACTCGCACACATGGACACAGTGCATGGATTGGCGCCCAGGGCCCATCGTCTTTGGACTTACGGAGTGATTTGATTACCGTCCTTGCTCGAAATTCTTACCTGTGCGTACATAATGACTAACTGAGAACGATGATGCGTTCTAGGCGATGTTGTGACCACACCAACACCGTCCATGTTGGCGGCTATGCAGACATGTACCCTTCTGGACGACGTCTTTGAAGAGGACCAGACGACCAAGAACCTCGAAGCCCATGTTGCAGCCCTTGCGGGAAAAGAAGCAGGCCTTTTTGTTGTGTCCGGGACGATGGGCAATCAACTAGCCTTGAGGAGTCTTTTGACGCAGCCTCCTCATGCTGTTCTGTGCGACCATCGTGCGCATATTATCCATTATGAGGCCGGTGGGTTCGTGAATCCCCCTTTCTCCATGACGCCTTTAAGCTTGATACGTGGTGTCCGCGTCTACACACTTCGTTCGGCTGACCGAGTCATCTGTCTAGGGTCTCGACACTGACCGGAGCAACCGTCAGTCCAGTGGTTCCCAAGAATGGCATTTACCTCACTCTTGAAGATGTGCAGGAGCACGTCGTTCTCAGCACTGACGTGCATGCTTGTCCCACTCGGGTGATAAGTCTTGAAAACACCCTCAATGGCACGGTTATGCCCCTGGATGAGGTGAAACGCATCTCCGAATTCGCCAGAGAGCACAGCATCAAGATGCACTGTGATGGAGCTCGTCTCTGGGAAGCTGTCGCTTCCGGAGCGGGCACACTTTCTGAGTACTGTGCTCACTTTGACACAGTGAGCCTATGTCTTTCAAAAGGCCTCGGCGCGCCGGTTGGCAGCGTCCTGGTCGGGCCGCGGACGACTCTGATGCATTCTCGATGGGTTCGCAAATCGATTGGCGGGGGTATGAGGCAACCGGGATTCATTACAGCCTGTGGTAGGGTGGCCGTCGATGAAACATTTGGCAGGAAACCCGACGGGAGTGATGGGCTGCTCAAAGCATCGCACGATATGGCCAAAAAAGTGGAAGCCTTGTGGACTGGGATGGGAGGAAAGGTTCTTTACCCCGTGCATACAAACATGTGTTGGATCGATCTCGGGTCGGCCAAATGCAGCAATGACCGCTTCATTCGGCTGAGCAAAGAGGCCGGTCTGAACACATCAGGTGGACGACTGGTAACACATTATCAGATCGCCCAGAATGGTGAAGACGTGCTACGTCGATTAAAAGGCGTTTTTAGCAAAGTTTTTTCTGCGTCTGAATAAGTCTAGCTTGGGCTGAGCTCCTGGTTTTAGGGGGAAGGGTGGGACGCGCGCATGACGAGGCATGACGCAGTCGGAGAAGAGACTTTGCGTGAAACAAGAAGAACTTGTGACAGCGTGAAGAATGATGTAGCGTTCTCAGGGGACAGCTATCAAATTGGAAGAGACGGGGTCACAGAGCGTTTCTCCTCAAGTTGGACAAGATCATGTGCATCGGCCAACGACTCGCAGAACATGCACCATTGAACAGAAGCTCAAGGAAATTGGGAGCGGTACCCTACAAGATGAATTAAGTCCAAGGTATCATTTAATCAAGAGATCGGCCCGTGGCGGCCGCGATAGGGAATGGTGCGCGCTTCGTCGCGCGTTCCATGACCGTTTGCTCCTGCCTCCTTATGTACGACCCCAATCGTTTCTTGACTCCTTCCTCTTACACCTCACTAATCGGACTTGATTACTGCCCATGAATCCCTGGCCATTGACTGACTGCTGAAGCCAATTCCTTGTTTTGCTTCTCCGAACAACCACGTCATACTGGGCAGGTCTTTTGTGATGTCTACCAACTTTACTTTCTCGTGATCCTCTCTCCAAGTTTTGCCTACAAACTAAATTCAGACTTTTTTTAAAAAAAAAAAAACATTCAAACCGATTTTCCAATTACTACTTGTCAGGTTTTGCTAAGAATCTGTCCCGAATCGCTTTTATCCCAAAACACAACGTTATATACTCAAAATACAAAATTGTCCTCATAACAAGCGCGAAGAGACCTTTTTGTCATGTTGCTTCGAAGACACATGTGTACCCTCTGGTGCATCGCCAGCATTGTTTTGCGGTCTCTGGCAAATCCTCAACCCTACGACTTCGGAATCGATGTGAGGAGGTTTACACGCCGAGATGACACCACAGATCCCATCGTCGTCCGTCGTCTGCCAACACGACCTGACGGAACACTTCCACTGAGAATGGAAGTGCGGTCAATGAGAGACAACAAGTACAAGTGGGATCTGTTCACCTTGGCACTCAGCATGTTTCAGTTTACTAGTCAAGATGATCCTCTTTCATGGTACCAAGTCGCTGGTAAGTCCGGATTGCGATGCGAGAAAGCAACCTTGCCACATGTACTGACGAAATTGGCATGATCATCTTGCCAGGTATACACGGTGTTCCCTTCACGGCATGGAACGGCGTAGGGCCAGTTTCTGGCGGCAGTCGATCAGGTTACTGTACACACAATTCCGTGCTCTTCCCAATGTGGCATCGACCTTATCTAGCTTTATTCGAGGTAAATATGCTGTAGCTCGTGATCCCTACCAAGTCGCAGAAACAGGTGAGCAATGAACATTCCGTTGACGAAGCAAAACAGCAACAGTTGCACAAGATTGCCAACGAAATCGCCCTTATGTTTACAAACACTACCCAGCGTCAACTTTACCAAGAAGCAGCGGCAGATTTCAGACTCCCGTACTGGGATTGGTCTCTCGCGGCACCACAAGGGGAAACCCATCTGCCCGATGTCTTCTGGAGTCCTGTGATACAGCAAGATGGGCCCAATGGCATCCAGAACATCAAGAACCCTTTATACTCGTATCATTTTAATCCTCTCGATCATGATGCACTGATATGGTATCCTGTGAGCGACCTCTGTCCGCTTTGATCTATTCACTTTTAGTTAGGCCTCAGCTAATTTGTACGATAAGCTCAATGAATGGAATGAAACAAAACGAGCGCCAAACACGACGTTGAGCATGTTGAATCCACCGTCAATCAATGAAGAAGCAAGCAGGGCACTCTTGGGAAAGCTGTCCGAGATTCAGCAGCGACTCTACATCATCTTCTCCAATTACCACGAGTTCAACGCCTTCAGCAATAAAGCATGGGCTGCATCGCAGGGTTCATCACAACTGGATTCTGTCGAAGCGATACATGACATCATTCATATTTATGGAGGCTCCAAGGGGCATCTAACCTATGTTCCTCTCTCGTCCTTTGACCCTTTATTCCTTCTGCATCACACCATGACGGATAGGCTTGTGGCGATGTGGCAAATACTGAACCCTGATGCTTGGATCACTCCCATGGCGGCAGGAGAGGCCAGCTTCACGTCCTTGAAAGGCACAATTCAATCATCAGACTCGCCTTTGACGCCGTTTTATGCGACAGAAAATGGGACATTTTGGACCTCGGACACAGCCAGAAGCACGGACGCTTTTGGATATGCTTATGCCGACACATTTGCGCCCTCAATATCCAACCAAGAGCTTGCCGAGCAGTTGAAACGCAAAATTAACTCTTGGTACGGTGCGTCGAGCCCATTGGGACTGATGGCCCATTCGGCCACATCTGCCTCTATACCGTCGCACTCGTACTTGGAATCCTGGTCGGAAGACGATGGCGACGGGACGACCGCGTTCAGGCCCAACATTCGGTATGGTGCGGAAATCCCCGCAGCATCACTCATTGTACAAGATGGCCGCTACACTGAGTGGCTGGCCAATGTGTGTGTCAATGTAGAGGCACTCGAAGGATCTTGCTTGATTCACTTCTTCCTGGGGAAACCTCCCGTAGCCGGGACGGAGTGGCACCAGGCACGAAACTTGGTCGGATCCGTTGCCATCTTCGCCATGGACCGAATGACAGGATCGGAATCGAAGATGTCGGGCACAGTTCCTCTGACATCGGCATTAATGAAGATGGTGGCGGTCAGAGGAGTCGAGGATTTGTCGCCGCAGCACGTTGAGCCCTTTCTGACCAAACATCTACATTTTGCCGTGCAATCCACCAACGATTCGCGGATTGATCCGGGAAGGGTCCAAGGGCTTTCAGTATCGGTAGTCAGCTCAGAAGTCCAGGTCACGGGAGAGGAGTCAAAGCTGCCTGTTTGGGGTCCCCATGTCAGGAGACTGGTGCTTTGGAAGTGAATGGCTGACTGTTGGGGTCCTCTTCTTCGTCACGGCGGCGAGTGTATGGCAAGGCATGAAGGGTATGTGTAGAATCATACAATGTTATGTTTGATAGATTTAACTTGAAATATATCAATCGTGTGTGCGACATAGTAATTGCATGTACATATGAGTTGTGAGACTACATGTATGAGCCAAGACCAATGGGGAGCCGCCTCCTTGGGGTAGGTATATAAGCGTAAAGATTGTAACTTTATGGCCTGCTCTGCTATAATTCAGTGCGTGGGTTGGACGCAACGAAAGGTAAGGCGATAAACACCAGTCTACCAGTTCATCCGTCCGTCTATAGTCTTGCATACGGCCTCGTCTCCAACAAACGTATTAAGTGAGTTTTTTTTTTTTTGGCTGCATGAACGCGAGCGAGGCTTTGTGGCTTTCTATAAATGTGCGTTCCCACGAGGTATGTAGGGACTGGGGACTTTTCCTTCCACCCGGGTCGTGTTCTCAAAGCCAAAGAGAGAGGTCACGTCACATCTTGAGAGCCGGAAAGTCCATATCCCATGTTTCGTCGCCTCGACCTGGGAGCAAAAGCGTGTCATGAGTGAATTCATAGCCCTCCTCATGCCCTTCCGTTCCGCTATGTACTCACTCCGGAGGCGTGGTCCCGCGTACCTACCTAGTCCACCATGGACGGGAACGCCGTATGTATTATGTATGCGCCATGTAAAAGCGCCTAGCCCATCAAGAACATCCCCCCCCCCTACCAACTCATATGAGCCTCCTTTCCCATACCCATCTCCATCTCTATGCCTCTCATCCTGGTGCAATGCTGGGAGCTATATCGAGTATATCTAAACCGGGCATTGAATCTATATGCATCTCCGCCGAAGGACATCTTGTCCGCCTCTGATCTTTCTCTCGAGCCGTCCATTCCAATCAAAATGCCTCGGGCACCCCCTGCAAGACCAGCCAGCCAGTCAGCAGGGAAGCTCAACTTGAATGAGCTTTTGCTTCCGAGTACCGCCAAGCAAGACCGAAGAACAGCTGGCGAAACACCGACGAGCAGTTCTTTTTTTTTTTTGGTTATTTCTAGTATTAAGAAGCCTGCTGTCATTTCCATCCCCATAATCCGTCCATCTCTTTCCCCATATCCCTGACTTGGGAAATTCGTGTGTTGACGTGGTGCACATGCCCCAGCCCAATCTTGTTGCGTTCCATGCATAGAACCCTCGGGTGCGCTCAAGTCCTCCGCTCGCTGGTCGAATTTCCAAGACAAGAGGACTGCCTTCCTCATGCATGTATTACAAGCCCTTTTCATCCCTTTGATAGGACATGCACCTTGTGCGTCCCAAGGTCCCAATTATGCGGCAGGCGAAGATGCCTGGGACATGACTTCACGAGCGTAGAACTCGACCAACATGGTTGCGTATGCTTCCAGATCTTCTACTGGGATAGCGAGGCGAAAGTCGTTGAGCACCAGGAATTGTATCTCCAGGTGATTGAGCTCAGCGAGGGGCAGACCTCCAACCTGTTGAGGCATTAGTATGGGATTGAACCGCTAGTTTGGCAGACGAGAGGTGGAGAGCTGGGACGAATGATGGGTAGGTAACTAAGGTGTGCAGCTCATCTTTCACTTCAAAAAGAAGGCAATGAAATAGAGCGAGGAAGGAAAGGGAGGGAAGCAGGGTTGGCAAACGAACCTTGGCGTATCGGGAATTGGTGTAAAACACGTCAGAAAAGAACTTGCTCGCACAGGTCACGCCAGAAATGATCAATCTATGGATGTTGAAACTATCCACCACAAAAAAGGTGGCCGGATTGAGAGCCACCGATTGCCCATCCGTGGCTGAGTCCACGCGGTCGCTTTCATCTCCCCCCCCCGTGGCCGTCGGAGAATCCGCCATCTCCTCATCTTCGTCATCATCTTCATTATCATTGGCATCGTCATCGTTGTCCTTGTCGTCGTCGTCGTCGTCATTATCGTTATCGTTATCGTTATCTTCGTCCGCCAGATCAGAGTCGGTCTCATCAGAGTCGGTCTCATCAGACTCATGCGCAGGTTCGCACATCGCAGTGTCTTTCTGCGACGCGTTGGGCGACACGGACTGCGACTGAGAGGCAAGTTGGTTGCTGCAAACTTGCTCGTCCCTCATAATCATGTCATTGACGCGCTCCGTCATGCGGTCAAAGTACACCAGTAAACTAAGAAACACCTCGTACGTCGTGGGACAATACTTGTGTACACGGGACAGGTAGCTCAGTATTGTAATGGCTGGCACGTTCTTGCCATGGAAGGCGAGTACTGAATGGCTCAGCGGACTGATGGAATGCCCAGATTCGGAATCGTTGGGCTGATTCGCTTGCTGCTGATGGGCAACGTTGCGCTGCATAGCATCATGTTGCAAGTCGTTTGTGGCGGTGATCTTGGTAAGCAGAGCAGCCACCATTTTGATAACGTCGGCAATAGGCATGCCGCTGATCTCGTATTTGACCGGGGTTTCTGCGTCCAGAGAGGATGCGTTGTTGGCCCCTAGCATCTTGACATCCGCCAGACTTTGCATGTGTGCCAAATCTCGAACATGGATGACGTTCTGTGGCGGGTCTTGCAATGATTGCAGCGTTGAGGAGGGCGAATCGACGCGGCTCGAGGAAGTCGACGATGGGACGTTGGAGTCGGATAAGTGGAAGCTTTGGCTCTGGCTAGAAGGAGGGGAACGCTGCTGCGGTCGGCCGACGTTGTTCGAAGCATGATGGGATGCAGCTACAACTGCTGCGGTCTGTGACGCCATCGATGCAACCTTTGCATTCTCGGCCCCCGATACGCGTCCGACGACTGATGCTGAAGACGACGACGGTGCCGGGGAGGGAAACTCGAGAGGCACCCCGCTCCTATTTAATGTGGCTGTGGTTGCGGCAGCTTCGAGCTGGCTAGTCTTGTCTGAAACGATGCGCGAGGTCGGCGACGCGGCGCCAAGTGAGACTCGTCTGTTGCCTTTTGAGCTCGCGATATCGTCGCGCTGTGATGTTGAAGCCGCCGCGGCGCGCAAACTGTTCGGAAGGGGGGCATGCGGGACGTGGGGCGACTGCGATTGGAAGTAGGACTGCTGTCGCTGAGTAGGAGGCTTACGTTGATGATGATGATGATGATGTTGTTGTTGTTGTTGTTCTTGTTGTTGTTGGTGTTGTTGTTGTTGTTGTTGTTGCTGCTGCTGCTGTTGACGATGGCTCGGCCGCGGTGAAGGGCTGGCAATCATGTCATGGAATCGGGAGATATCTGGCACCAGGTCGCCGATGAGAGCGGCCATCGCTTCGTGGCAAATGGCCGTTGAGGATGTGGGCAGAGAGACGTGCGGGACAGGTCTGGTAAGTGGATTGAGCGGATAGAACTATAGACTGGATCATGTATTACGCTTAGGAGTTCGGTGACACGAGCAACATCGGCATTAGCGTGCAATAAAAAAGCTTTCAATGCGACAGCCGATGACAACAACGACAAGAAGGCCAAAGGCTGTATAGTAGGAAAGGAAACGACGAGCGATTAGCGACGCAGGAAATCGGCAAGGCCTTTGTGTATCGGCGGAAATGAAATCAACAGGGGTCCCACGATGAGAACTTGGAAGCTGACCGGAAGCGAGACGGGCGACGGTGACAATTGATGAAAAAGAAGAGATAACTTAGAAACTTGTATGTTCCAGAAAAAGAAATGGAATAAGTTGCAGATGATGATGAAACCTAAACAAAACAGTACCGTACTGGATGCGACTTGGGCATTGGACGACGCGAAGGACGCAGCAAAGTTCCAAGGCGGTCTCCGAAGTCTGGACTCTCTGGGAAGTACCTACAAGTTCTACAACTTACAAGTGTAGGGGCACCTTCCCTTACATTCCTTACAGAGTACTCTGTAAACTTTTATTCATTTTTCATTATGTACTGTTACTACTGTAATGTGGCCAGGCGAAAGGCGAAAGGCAAAAGACAGGCAAGAGGCTAACGAAAGACCTTACGACAGCCTGAGCAGACGATTCATTGCAAATCAGGGCAAGACGAACGGACACAGCCTTGCATTATTTTTTTTGCATATTGCAGCCCGTTCTCGCATCTGTCCAGCGATCTGTCTGTCCAGCGACGTCATCTCGCGCCTTGTCGACTTCTGCCCAATGAAACGTGCCCTCTTCCCACAGTGCCAAAGGAACCACGTCGCCTCCACGAGCGCCGCCCTTGTCCCGTCACTCGTCACGCCTCATCCGCTAAGAATCCCGTGCAGAGACGCGTAATTAGAAGCCGCCGGATGTCGACGGTGTACGTGGCCGTTGCAACTTGCTGCATCGCCGTCGGCCGACGCCGCACAGCGGAAGCCTATTCGTAGAGTTTCGGCAGCCCCTTCGCGCGCAAACAACGCACTGTGCCGTGGAAGCCCACGTGCTGCATGCCTTGGCCACAATTTGTCCAGAAGAAGTCCCTCCTCCTTTTCAGCGTACGTGCGCTTGGTCTCAACGCACTGCTGTTCTCACTTCGTAATACACACATACCACACTATGTACGGAGTACAACAGTTCTGGGAGCAAACAGCATTCCCGCTTTCGCCCCATTGGGCAATTACCAGACGTCTTGCGCAGAACGGTAGGAGGTCCTTTTTCCATAAGGCAAAGCGTAATAAAGTGGGTCACGGAGGGGGAGGTTCATTCACATCATCTCCATTCACATTGCCCAGTCTCTCGAGTCTCAATGTCTGGTGCTTCGCTGGAAATTGTAACTTGTTCCTACGAAGATAGCTCGTCTCGGGGCACAAGCCGTGAAACAGACCAATCCATCCATCATCAAGCTTCTACCCACGGGGTTGGTCGTCCGCATCCCCAGCGTGTGACCTTTGGAAATTTGGGTTGGGGGGGGGGGGGGGGGGGGGGGGGGAGTTTGTTGCATTGCATACGCTCACTTTCTCGCAAGGCGTCATCTCGCTACACAGCCTAAATTGAGCATAGCGGGCGTGGGCTTGGAGCGATGTCTTTATTGGCTTGACTCGCTGCCAGATCATACATTCGTACACACGTGCGATCTCGTCATGCCAGACTTTGATACCCATACTCCGTAATGGTTGTTCTGTTGAGCTCTTGAGCTCCGCGTCAGCCTTTCTGCTACCGGCTTCCCGTCGGCGGGATAGTTATTTCTCGCGTGGGGTGGTTGCCATTTATTGCAGTAGAGGAGAAGCGTGCGCCTGGTGCCGCAGAAAAAGTTCCCGTGAGAGTCATTTAAGCTGTTTGTGTGTCCCTGACTCCCTGCCCATTGTACTGATAAACGTCATTTGGTCCGTTCATATCCCCAAAGTCACTGGCGCGTTGATTTCCTCTTTGTACGTATTTGACTGCCCTTGCAACACAAACATACAGTTATAGGATGGCCCCCAACAAAATGGATTCATAGCCGCGTCCACCCACCATACCAACAGCCAGCTCCTCTAGTCATGTCGAACCTTGTAATCCGAGTCCGGTAGGTACAGATGCCGGTCAGCGCCCTCCTTTGTCAGCACCACCATGCGGATCACGCCTCCTGAACTGCCGTCCCACTTGATGGCCTCTCTCAACGCGCCCTTGACGAACTCGACCGCCTCGGCCTCCTCCATGCCTTCTTTCCAATTGGCATCGCAGTATCCGTAGATATATGTCGAACCAGAGCCGCCGATTGCATAGGCCTGCTTGTGCAACGAGCCACCCAGGGGAATCGAGTATACCTGTCCGCCGAATCGCTCGTCCCATCCAGCAATGATCAAGCCGGCTCTGGAGATAACCCATTAGTATTGACTTCAACGGAGTTTGTCTTGATGTGCGGACAGGCAAATGGAGGTGCCACTGTCGCGAGTAGATATACGTCATGGACATGAAAAAAACGTACGATAACTTGTCCTTGTTGGAATAGCAAATCTCTTGAAAGATGGACGCTGCCGTCTGTGTCATGGGGGGCTTCCCGCTGCGCATGGCGAATAGCCCAAGCTGGTACTGCACGATATCCGCAACAGCTTGCGTGTCTGCTGCTGAGCCAGATCGGCAACACCAGATGGTGTCGTGTACTCTCGTCAGCTTATCGGTGACTCGGTTCGCGATATAGGCTCCCGTCGTAGTTCGTGAATCGGCACCTGTTGTTGTTGTTGTTGTCGTAGTTGTCTCAAGTCAGACCTCCAAACGCTTCGTCTTCGCGTATCGTTGCAAGTTTATCCAGCCGGGAAAGGAGCGCTTCATCAGGGACAACATACCCAGAATAACACCGTCTTTGAATGTGACCGCCATGCTATGACATCATTAGGTCGTTGCTCATGCTTTTTGTCTTTCTCGCGGATGGGTTCCCTACATGGACGTTCCCAAGCTAAGCAGCCGTTAGTTATGATCCTGCTATGCTCGTAGCCAAAGTCTAGCGCAGAATTCTCTGTGCTTACTTTACTTCTCCCTTCTTGAGATGTTCCATGTCGACGTGGATGCCATCTAATTATGCCAGTTTAGTTTCAAGGGACCGCCTGCGGACATCGTGCTGCGACGCTCACCCTCGTTCAAGACTCCCTTGTGGCCGAACTCCATTATAATTGGCGTGGAATAGACTTGAATTTAGTGTTGTATGGCTGTCGAAAAGACCGTTTCGGGGTGGGATGGGGGTGATTGATTCGAATCGGCGTCGTTGAATGAGGTCGGCGTGGCAGGCTGGAGCTGCTCTGGACGTACGTAGCTCAGGCAGCTCCGGTACGCGCAGGCTGTAGCCGCGCCATGTTTGGCCTGGGATGCTGCACGTGGCCCTTCACGTGACTCCCCACTGCCGATCGTTTCCCGTGTCGATCTGCCGTTGACGGAACTTTTACGGCTATGATCCCTCAATATAGCTCGCTTGAGATTTAATTATCATGCCTTTCGAGCTAGTGCCTGGTCGTCACTCCTCAATTGCCAGAACATGGACATGACGTGTGTTTACAGAGGACGACTGTAGAGCACAAAGATGAGCGGATACCAGGCACTGTCTTGAAGGGAACACGTGAAGGATTCCAAAATGAACATTGAAGCAGGTGGATGATGCTGTCATAAAATGCAATCTACGGATATGTAACGTGACGAGTAAAAATACAACGCTATGACGAATCCCCAGCAACGAGACTGCTCATCTTGTTGACTAACCGACCCAAGTCCAACGCCGAGAACTTCTCAACAAGTCCCTCTCTCTTCACCTTGTCCTGACCTTGTCCTCATCGTGGTCCTTAGCCTGGCCATGATCTTTGTCAATCTCCTCCTCGCTCTTACCCTTCTCCTTATTCTTATCCTTCTTATCGTCGCCGCACCCGCAGTCGTAAAAGTCGCCAATTTTGGTGCAGTCAAACTGCGGCTTCTTCAGCCGTTTATTCACCATGTTGTGCATCGAGCACAACCACCCCGCCGCGGCGTTTCGAGTGCTCGTCTGCGGTGGATACTTCTTCAGCATCTCGCGAAAGTGGCGAGCACAGTCACCACAGGGGTAGAGCCTTCCAAATAAGTGGAAGAAGGACTCGAGGGTCTTGCGGTCGCTATCGGATGGCTTGTCGGGGAACTTCGCCACCATTGTGTGAAGAAATTTCCACGTCGCCCGGCCGAGTTCCGCTCTATCACCAAGGTTTTGTATTGCGTTAGAATTTCATCATTTTTATTTTGAACTTCCTCCAAATTTCTTTTTTTGTTTTCGGCTGGAAGCCGGACATGACGCGGAAGGAGGCGGTGCACAGCCGGATTGGTCTTCTAGAAGTAAGAAGGAGAGAGACCACGGAAATTCACATACTTGAGTGTCGCATTCTCCAATTTGGGCGCTATGGAATCGCCCTCGGATAGAGTCGGGATCGCATCCAGATCAAGTGTAAAGTCAGCGTTAGGTTCGGAAGGCGGCGCAGCCGTTGTCTTTTGGCTGATGGATTCCGCATTCCGGCCGAACGGCGCGGCAGCGCGTCGGATTGGCGATGCGCTGCTGGAGAAGAGATAGGTAATGCTGAGGAGGACGACGACGGCGAGAAACACCGTCAGGGTGAGGTGCTGTCGGCGCGCCATGTCTGGGCGGCGGTGTGAATGGACGGGCGACGTCCGACTGTTGGAGGTGTTGTGAGACTCATCCACTCTCTGCACGGGATGTAATTGATATTCTCGACCCTTGGCAGAAAAGACGAGCGAAGCAAAAGCCCCAACAGATAGCCCTCGGTTACATGAAGCGACAAGAGGTCGTGCACTACATAGTCGCAGATTTGCAGGTACTGTACATACATACGGTAACATATGTACGGAGTATGATGCGCTGTCAAATTGGAGCACCAAGCCATGTCGGCGTGTCGGCGTGTCCCCGAGCGGCCGGGCGGACTTGTAGGCGAATGTCACCCCGAAAGCCTGAACTCTGGATTTAGGTTTGACAGTGCCACTCACTGCATACTGCATATGTAATTTATTATTTAACTGGACAATTGCCCGCCTTCAAAGTGAGGTACGTTTTCTTCGTAGGTCGACAGCAACTGCACCAGCATAAGATCTGGCTGTCGCCAGCCCGGAGCTCGTCATAGTTTCTGTCGACCAACATGTCGCGAAGTAAACTCCGTAAGTCCATGTCCCGCGTCATGGCCCGGTTGAGTCATGCGCGAGTTTGGACCGCCGGCTAGGATTCGTCAAGGCACGACCTGACGCATGTCCACCGTTCGGCAGATACAGCTCCAATATTTCGATTGGCATCGCAACTTTCTAGCAATTGGCCGTTTTGGAACTTGACGTATCATACTTCCTACCGATGAGAAAAGGCGAAGTCGTCACCCCCGAAAGGGCCGGGAATTGATGCGCTACCCTATAGCCTTTCCCCCACTTTTTCCCGCCTTTTCAAAGGTGGTGTCAGTCGATTGTATGTATGTAGCACCTCTTTCCTCTTTCCAAAGGGGGGTCGCATTGAAGAATGCCATGTTCACGCAACGTGCCTGCCGTGAATTGTAATCATGCCCCCATCGAGATTTCATCATGCAGCATGTTTCATTCCTGCATCCCTCCATTGAAATCATGAACATGCACGCCCCCCTCCTTCCGTTTTCCACGCGCCAAGCCACACGTTGGATTGGATTGGCACCCAACTGTCCAATATCTGGCCGGGCGAAGAGAAAAAAAAAGAAAACAAATGGAAAAACGTGAATCTGAGACCTACAGACATGCACCCGCGTAGATACAACCTACCGGAAGCATCAGTCCCCGAAAGTTACCCGGGATTAGTTAGAGCACACATGCAAAGCAATGCGCAGTTGTAACTTGGGATGCATGGCCGGCCAAAATGCGGTCGCGAGTTTTCGAGACGCCTGACATTCCAATCCGGCGCGTCATCACATATAGGTAACGTGGTAAACGCATGTGTTTCGGAGTGAATCACTGCATGCTCTGTTTTTCGTCCGCACCATGGACAAAACAGCGTCGCGTCTTGCTCTTTGCTTCAAAGTGGTCTGAATCTACACATCGTGTTCCGTCTTCATTCCTGTCGAGAGGGGGCGGCGGGGCGGAGGCTTCCCCTCTCCGAGACTCTGACAAGAAGTTCAGTAGACAACTACAGAGTACAAAGTAGGTACTGTACGGAGTATTCGTAATTCACTTATCATAAGATATGTAGGTATAATTGTCTCAGCCACTGGGCATAGTTGCGCGGCCAAAACACGGTATCAACTGGTAGGTAGTGTACTTTACTTACTTGTTTTTGCGAATCTTACATGGGGTGAAATCGGGACGTGCTTGCAACTTACATGATGCCAAAAAGTGCAATGTATTGCTTTTTTATCTTTCAGGTCTTGCAGATTTAGAGACTCTCTCATTTACGGAGTAAGCTCGTGGACAGAGCAAGGGACCAGCCAACAGTAGAGGACAACGGGTTGAAGAGGAAAGAAAAACTTGCAAGCCTCGTGAGTCGTAACACGCTGGAAGTTGTCGCCAAAAGGCGAGGAACGCACCGGGATGGTCTGGGAATCACCCCCTGTGGATCTGTGATGGGAGTCGGGGCGTACATGCTCCATCTAGGAATTCGTAGATATGTACATACATACGTACCTACATAGCCGGTCTGTTCAGAACTTCAGCAAAGAGCCTACGCGGCAGATGCTGAACATGTATTTTGCTTCTTCTCCCAAGTATCAGGTGGGAAAGACTACATACCTAGGTATGTACCTACATAGAACGCGACGCCGAGTCAGTCTATCGGCAGGAAGAGGGAGAAAGGGCTCTGGAACAGATGAAGATAAAACCCCACACGAGGCGCGGAACATGGTTTTTGAGACCGTCGAAGCCAAGCCAACACGGTTCACCTACTGCGCGAAGACAACGTGTATGATGCTGACCTATAGGTAGCCATCTGCAGAGCAGGCGAGACAACACACATCTACACACACTATGTACCTATGTAGAAACTCAGCATGATGAGTTGCTTCAATCAATCATGTAGTTACCTACTAGATAGCCTAGGTACAGACTGTTTTCCTGCTTTTCTGCAGTGTGGATATATATGCCCGCCGCTTCGGGAGGATCGTCTGCGCAGGAAATGAAAGAGACCGCGACAAAGCAAGCGTTAAGTTGCCTTTGGGACCACAGTGATCATGATGTGCTCATTTCGATCAAAGAATACTTATTGAATCATGCAGCATACAGCATACATTTATATACGTCACGGTATACCTATGTATTATGTACTCTATTCGTACACGTGTACTTACTACTCCGGAATACGCGTACGCACGTCAGCAGGAGAAACATCTCGAACAGTGCCATCTGTGGAGTCACGTCCACGAGGGCGCTGCAGAAGAAAAAGTCCCCCCTGTCAAAACATGGTCGTGAATTTCTTTGTTGCCCAGCTTCATGGGGCCATTCCCGCGGCGGGTTGTCGGCCATCCGAGATGTTCGAGATGAGATGGCTTCGCCCTGGCTGCCACTAACTGTATGTATCAGCGTAATGGGCGTCGCAAAGGGGCGCGCCGCGCGCATGCTCTCAAGGCCATTTTCGGAATTACTGCAAGGAAACAGAACTGTACATACATATGTACTCCGTACATACATATGTACCTACCTAGGTACATAACAGCAGCGGCTCTGCTTTCTCCTTGCTAGGTGACCCCCTGACGGGACTTATTACGGGCGTCGGGGACAGGTCACGGAGTGGAAAAAGGGGAAAAGAGGAGAAAGAGGGGAATGGGGGGAACTGCGGGCGCGCTGCAATCGAGGAAGTGCGGAGAGCAGATCAGTGGTTTGTGGTGCCAGGGGAGCAGTTTTACATATCATTGATGCCCCAGCGAATTGCGGAAGGCACTGTAAAGTTGGGGCCGGCTATGAATGATGAAGGTTTCCGCGGCCCGACCAAAGGAGGAAAGACGGCATTAATTAATTACGTGTGTATCCGTATGGAGTACTTACCACTTGCAATGTCAAGTTGAGATGCTTTCCGTGGTACAGTGTACTGCCCTTCAAGACTGTAGAACTCCATAATCATGTGCATCTCTGCATGTAGTTAAACACAGTAGGTAGGTAGGTAGGTACATGTGTACATACACACCTTTAGGCTTTTCAAGAGCACACCCTCAGTCATCACACCGTTACTGTACCGCAGACCGTGCGGCTCGTCGTCTATCAACGCACGTGCGTGCAGTTCGTGGCATCGATAGAATACGTGCATCCGTTCCCGCGTGATGCCGTGACAGAGCTATCGAATCCGGCGCGTCTCTTTCATCTCTTTACGTATGTGTACGTAGATACGGAGTCCGGGCAGCAGCCGAAAGGGGAAAAGAGGGAAACATGAAAAGGTCTCAAAGGATTCAGGAGACGAGATGGAGAAGCCATGCGCAGAATCGCAGATAGCCGAGTGGTTGCGCGGCGCGCCGATTTGAGTGGGTGTGGGAAAAAAAAAGGGAGAACGCTACATTGTATCAAGAAGAATATTTGTTTACCAGCCAGCCTATCTACATACTTGGTTCGGAGTGCGGACCACGCTCGACTACTACGGATTATATTTCTGTTGATCGGTTCCGTGGCGGATTGCTGGTTGCAGTCAAAGGCAAGCCGTCTTGACCTAACGTGTCCGCTATGCATCATGCGCTGCTACGGCATCCAGAACGTTTTTCAGACGCTGACAGGTACAGCGGCTTACATATTAGGCGACAAATGCATGCCTTTGACTCTTGGATGCACACGGACAATGAAACCAAAAATTCGATGCTGCCGCTGCCAAAGAACCGGATGCCAGAGCGAAGCACGTACCCGTCCCACCCCCATTCATCCTTTTTTCATCAGTCCCACCACATGAGCCGTGAGAATCCTTGTCGCGATTGTGGCGCGGTGCCCATAGCGTGTAAGAGATCCAATGATAGCAACCATATCCCTGGCAAGAGCATCCACTGTGGCGCCGCAGGTTAGTGGCTAGCTCCAGGCACAAACCACGCGAACCCAGAAATAAATGACCAAAGGTGGAGCATATCGCTGTTTCAAAAGCGACGTGTATCTCCAGTCATGATTATGTGCGTGCAGTTACATGCCGGGTTCTGCCAGCCGTCTTGGGAATTTTGGTCGAGCGGCATGTCCAGAATCCAGATCCAACGTCACAAAGCCGAGCTTTAATTGTGGATAAGCCTCGTGTCGCACCAGCGAGCGAGGCCCGCTACATAACCGGCTGGCCCTCTGGTTGGGCGTCTCGGGGCCTTGATGGGATGGGGAACATTCCGCTTCGCTGAAGACAACGTCTCGGATGCAGGCACAACTGGCACGCCAGACCCTCGAAAGGAGACTTGTATATGTAAGTTGTTACCTACCTAGTTATGGACGGGACGCACATGGCTGCGGGCAAAGAAGTGTGTGTATTGAACTCTTCGAGGTACATGTATGGACAGCTGTTCGGAGTTCCGCCGCCCGCCAGTAGGACAAGGCACAGGTATCAACTTTCAGGTGGTTAATTTCCACTCTGCGTAATGGGCGCGCCGCGCAAGGGTGGGGGCCCTGGAAGGGCTCAGAAGAGATGGCTCTAGCACGGAGCGCATCCGAGTCGTCGGTCGGCTCGTTGGATTGCTTTGCCTGAATGAGGGTGTCGCGAGACGCGACTCGCCGGCAGAGTACCTAGAGAAGTTCTGGTGCTTCGGCGATGAAAGTCCCACGTAGGAATAGTACGCCGTTGCACAGCCCAGACCAGTACATACGGAGTATACAGAACACGTACGGAGGAAGGTGTTGTTCGCGGTGGGAGGCTGTACGTACGATACCCCGTAGGTTGCATCTGGTATGTACATTGTAGCTGAGTGTCAGGACTTTGGCCAGACCCCATCCACGACCAACGACCACGAAGTACCGCCCGTACCCGTAGGTACTTCGGTGAACGTGGGGCCTAGGCTGAGACTCGATGTCGCTCACGCCCTGGCAAACCGCAAATAGTACTCGGGGGCCCGCCACCTGACGCATGGCAGCCAGATCCGGGGCGAAAAGAGGCTGAATTAGTCCGGACGGACCAAGGTAACGACGGCACCACGCCATTTCATCCACGCCCATGTACATGTACATACTCCATACGTGTGTATGTATGTATGTACAGTGCAATGTGCATTCATTGCGAGCGAGCGCAATCTCTGCTGGCCAAGCCGCTTCTCGATAGTTGGTGCGGTGGGCTTCCCATAGCTGTGGGTCCCCGTTGCAACGCCTGCGCCCAACTGAGAGTTCCCAACTGGTCGCAACTTGCACTTGCCCTTGCCTTCTTGTGGCCGCCCTCGGCCCCACCGCACTTCAACAGGGGGGATGGGCCATGGCCCTTGGAACCGGGGTCTGGTCAGGTACGGGCAAGCCACGCAACGGCGGCCGTCTCCACCCCACCAACTCGCGTCCCCGAAGTTGCTTGCCCTTGAATACGGAGTAGGGTACTTCGCCGGTTTTCAACGCCTCGTCCAGTGGCTCCAGGGGCCTACATTAGTACATACTTCGTAATGACACCCCTGGCTTCGCCTGTGCCGTCTGAGCCAGGCCACCGATTGACGCTGCTCCCGCAGTCGTCTATCCGTAGGCAGTCTGGGTGATCTACGAATTTTATACTATTGTACCTACGTATGTACATACCTATGTATGCATGTGCGGAGTAGCTACGTACATACATACCGTAATTAGCCCCTGGCTTTGTCTGGTCTTGGGACCTTGTCTGGCTTTGTCGGCCGCCGTCGCCTTGTCACGTCTCCATTCTCCGCTATCCTTCTCTAACCCCCCCCCCCCCTTAGTTCGGCGTTTTGCTACATTTGGCGTCCTGCGTTGCGCTTTTACCTCATCGATGTACCTACCAACTCTGCTCTGCCCTTCTCGCCTTGCCTTTCTTCCCCTTCTTCACCTTCTAGCCCTCCGTCGACTATTCACCCGCGCTTTCCAGGCGACGACGTCTCCTTGCGCTTCTACGTCGCGCGTTCAATCCTTTCAGAAGAATTACTCTTCCAACCTCGAGAATCTGTTCGAGTCCGGGCGGCAGAAGGCGACAAATGCACTCTGAAGACTGATCGCTGTCTTCGACTCGCCCTCCGACCCTTGACCTCACGACAAAAACGCTGTCACGGACGACGCTCACGATCTCAATTGCGCTGAATTTGAATGTTTGAACGAATTTGATTTCGTCTAGTCGCTCTTTATATCTGCTCTTTTTCTTCAACATCGACTATCATTACTGTTTTTTCAAACATTCCTACACATTTGTGTTTGTTTGAAGAATAGAGGTGAGTCGCTGTCCTACACTGCACATCTGAGTTGGAAGGTGCCATGTGGCTTGGTTGCATCTGGTGGTCTCGAGATCATAGCCATCTGGTTGCCTGCTTCCATGCCCCTACCCTATCATGGTCGTCTCGCCCTTGAGAAGTCGGCAACTTGCTCGGCAGCCCCTCAACTCTCTGGCGTCGAGAGGGAAATGCAAATCACAAGGACTGACTTGAGTCATTTTTAGAATACACTCATTGACATTTACGTCAAGTACATTCGTTAAACAACTTTCTGACAGTGAGAACTTGGCCTCTCGGGAAAGAGTGCGTTGGCCGCCTTCAATTAATCACTTACTGATTGATGTCTAGCAACACACTGCCCTCATACTGCCTACGAAGAGAAATAGAACCAACGTCTTCTTATGGTCACAGCTAGGCTACCGATCAATCAGACCAGCAAGCGTGAGACTACCCAATACTGCCAATCATGCATGCTAAATCATGGGTTTTGGCTTCGGCCTTGGCCATGATAACCTCGGTGATTGCCGAGCAGGCAGAGCGACCTCGAATCTATTTTCCACGAGAGATCAAGAGGGAGTACACAAACACGACGATTGCCAAACCTATTTCGTCTGCTCCCAACGGTGGGCCTACTACAACCAAGTTATCGTCAACGGCCAAGACAGAATCGACGAACAATCCTGCCACGGACGCGGCCACTAGCAAGCCACCTCCTCTTACCAACGGCCCCAAGACAACTTGGCCATTTCCGGACGTCGTCACCTCCGGCTCGGGCTTGCCTATAGTGACCCTTCTGCCGACCACCAAGAATTCGGAGTCGAGGACCACTCCGAGCACGTCCAAGAAAGAAACGCCCTCCGACCCTGCAACTAGCAAGCCACCTTCTCCTACCAACGGTCCCAAGACAACTTGGCCATTTCCGAACGTTGTCACCTCTGGCTCGGGCTTGCCTATAGTGACCCTTCTGCCGACCACCAAGAATTCGGAGTCAAGGACCACTCCGAGCACGTCCAAGAAAGAAATGCCTTCGGACCCTGCCATCGTCATCGGCCCAACGGGTATCGTGTCCAGCTCGAATGGTGCCTCGACAATCAGACCTCAGCCGACAAGTGGTGGATCCAATGCAAACTTAACATCAACAGGAGATGCAACTCACACAAGAACAACAAGCCACGGGTCGAAGTTGAATCAAATAAGCGACGGATTCAACACGGCGCCAACAAGTGATGGATCCAAGGCCAAGACAACAGGCGAAGGACTCAAGGCGAAGCCCACCTTTGACGCTCCTCCTACTGCCAACGCGACGACACCCGTCAGGACCACCTCTTCGTCTGACAGAGACATTTTTAATCCTATCGGCACGATTCCGTCCAGTTCCTTGGCTGGACCTTCCACATCTGCCAGCCACAGTCACACCCACAAGCCGTCAGAACCTCCAGTATCTATGAATACTACAGATTCTGCTCCAACGACTGGTGTCGTATCGAGAACTTCATCCAATGCTAAAGTGACACCATCAACGACCGGCCCACTGCCAGAGAATTCGCATTCTAGTCAATTGCCAACCTCGACGGCGCCGCTCCCTACTGGATTTTCCACAACCACAAACTCAACCACTGAGCCGACAACTCCACCAAAGAATCTGCCGACGACTGGGCCAACTACTTTGCCGACGACGGTGCCGACGACTGAGCCGACCTCGACAAAGCCTCACTCGGGCCATCACCATTCTTCTTCGACGTCGTCGCACCCGATAGGAGGATCCTCAACCACGCCCGATCCCGCGCAATCCCTGCCCAACAACACGGCAACCGACGTGTCCATGACAAAGACGCCTTCTGGCTCACCTACGCCAACGATTCTGCCGACGACAAATTCGGAACCTCCCGCGACGAACAAGACAAGCACGAATCCGCCCACGTCAGAACACACGAAAGTCCCTACGACTGGGCCTGTTTCGGTTTCGATATCGGCTACTGATATTTCCATGACCAATGGCACCGCCACTGCTCCCACTGCGAGCCAAACATTGCCATTGACTTCCGGTTCGAACAATGCGACTGGCATAGTGACCGGTTCAGCGACCGGTTCCGCGACCAACTCTCAGCCAACTCTGACTGGTTCAAAGGCGGGCACTTCAAGCAACACTGCGGCGCATACTCAAACAAACACGCCATCGAACTCGCAAACTACTCTTCCAACAAACACGGAGCCTCAGACGCCTGCATCGATAACACCGACGACGAAGCCTATTGTCACTAGCATTCGACCAACAGCTACTGTTTCCAACACGGACTGGCTTCCTACCACGATCGTCATCGAACCCACAACTTTTGCATACACTACGCCAACAACGACACCCACTGGCACCACGTCGCAGCCGTTGCCGTCGAGTATCCCCAAGTTCATATACCCCGATGATCCCAACAAGCCTGCTCCCGAGGGCACAGTGCCTATTCAGATTGGTTTCCTATTTCCTCTGAACTACATCTTTGTCTCTAGCAACACGGTCGCTGCCGCTCAGATCTTCAAGTTCCTTCCCATCGCTCTGGCCGACGCTAGCGGCATCGCACTTGACAAGCTGCAGATCTCGAAGTTGGTGCCTTACAATACGCAAAGCACCTTTGGCTACGTGACGACTCTGGCTCAGCTAAACTACCCTGCTACTCTCGTGGATACGCTTCAGATGGACCTGTGGTCGCCCAACTCGGCAATTTACAACAACGATGACCCCATTGTGCGCAACTTGACTGCTCTTATCAACCCCAATATTGACATCCACGGCAATATCAACGGCGGTGGCTCGAATGGCGGTGGCGCTGGTGGCAGCGGTGGCAGCAACAATGGTGGCGGCAACCGAGGCAACAACGATGCCTTCGGCTCCGGGAACCATGGGGATCAGTCCTCCAAGCAGAAGGCCACCACGGCGGGTATTGCGATTGCTGCGCTGGGATTCAGTGCCATGTATGGTGCGGCCATGTTTATCGTTGCTCGACGTTACAAGCGCAAGCGACAAAGCCACCGCCGCTCCAGCTCCGTCAACAGCAGCCCCGCCTCGTCCGAGATGCGATATAATGGCGATGGCAGTCCTGCCCTTATGGGTGGTGCACTCATGAGTCACGATAGTTCCACTTCGTACGGCGCTGCCGGAGCTCGCGATTCTCATGGGAGTGGCGGCAACTCTGCCCGAACTGCTAACATCTCGGCTCCCATGGCCACGGAAAACTCCCTCGGATGGAACTAGAATTCGATGCTGAGCGAATACGGTACAGCGTCTTGATCAATGGATCCACCTGTACCGTTTTCTGTTTTTCCTTTGTCGACTCCGTTCCTTTTTTCTTTGTGTCTCGTCTTTTTTGCTCTTCAACTTCGATACCCTTGCGGGAGAAGTCGCTTCTGGATGTCGTACTTGGAAACATCGAGAATGGGCGTGTAGCTGACTTGTTACTCGGACGCCCCTCGCGATATCGTGTAACAACGCCACAATGCAGTCATGACGATGCAGATTGTGAAGTCACACTACCCCCCCATCCCCGACTTGACCTTCTTAACCCCCGGGACCGGCTCCTTCGGGCGAAGACACAAATACAGCAACGGTAACGCCCAATAGATGCTCCCGAGCCCCGACCATGGACATCCCCCTTTTTTTTGTGGTGTGTGGTATGAGGTCCAGACAATACTGCACCATTCAGGAATCCAGCACTCCATGTCCTTGCATGACAGGATATGTCGGGGACTTCTTGCCATCTGGTGAAGCGGCTTGATTTATATTTATTCTGATCTTTTTTCTTCTTTTCTTCCCTACCCTTTTACCATTTTGATGTCATTTGACAAACATTTTTTCTTTATTTTCCAATGTCATTTATTTTTATTTTTCTTGTTGCTCATAATATCTATATGGTGGGATTAGGGGGGGATGGGATCTAGAGGATTGCTGTGGTATGTGTTGTCTGGCACACACGGGGTGTACTCGATGGGATGGGGATGCGAGGATGCGGAGACGCGGGGATGGAGGGGGGATATGCATCTATGTCGCGTAGTCTGTTGACAATAAAAGACTTGTTTCTCTCGCTATGTGTGTTGCTGTGTTGGGGTGATTGTATCTGTGAATGCCATGTCATGTGTGGTGATGTAATAGTGTGTGTGTGTGTGTGTGTGTGTGTGTGTGTGTGTGTGTATGTATGTGTGTGAATAACGGTGTGCATCGACGTCGTACCCTTCCTCTCCTAAGTACCTACGTATCTCCGTAATCTCTACGGAGTATATCGATGCATGGATGCATGTGATTGTGTATTACTGGCCATGATGGAGACTGCATGTGTTTGTGTATTACTGATCACGATGGAGACTCTGGTTACTATTGC
Source organism: Claviceps pazoutovae (assembly GCA_018360065.1). Lineage (NCBI taxonomy): Eukaryota > Fungi > Ascomycota > Sordariomycetes > Hypocreales > Clavicipitaceae > Claviceps > Claviceps pazoutovae. Next base: position 41,005 of record SRPO01000174.1, read on the forward strand.
CTTAAACTGCACCATGACTAGGTAGGTATGTATCATCGTCCTATGGCTGTATCGTGAGTCGTGACTATCATCGCATAGTTGGTTCTTGCCTGGTTGGTGGCGTGATAATCCACTCACGTTACATACCTTAGGTAGGTACCTACTTGTTAGCATCACGTCACGTATGTACAAGGTAGCTTGGGGCATTTACACACCTCCTCGTCCCCCATCCCACAACGCCCAATCGCAAACAGGCCCGCATAGAGGAGACAAACAACGATCGAGTATCTATTTATCCTGTCGATGAGTCTTTTAGAATTACGGCTCACGTACCTCCATCAGTCATCTCCCCCATTACCCATTCCCCTCTTCCCTCTTCCCTCTTCCTCTTTCCTTGCCTAACCCCTTCCCTCAGCGCCCGCCGCAAACGTATGCGCCTAGAGGCTACATAGAGAGACATTGAATATTTCTCCCCTACTATTCTGGATTCCTTCATAAACTGTTCTTCACGCATGTACGTACTCACCCCATCTTACCATCTTACCATCTTCCTCTCTCCTCTGTCCTCTTTTCCTCCTTCTCCCCTTGCCGGCAATCCCCACCGCGAACATACACACACAAATACAGGACGCGAGGACTAGTCCGAGCCATCCCTTGTGGTGTTCATATTGATCTTGACCATTCAGGCATAGTTGGATCTCCCGCTTCACGGCAATCAAGAGGGTTTGCCATCGTCTAACCGAACGTGCTTGGCCAAATTTCAGCCCGGCGGCTGACTGTCTTTGTTATAGATTCAAGGGGCCATCTCCTGTAGATATGATAGTGCTTTGTGGTGGGCGTACAGTAATAATTGGGATACAAGAGGAAAAAATGTGTAGGCGGGACAAGCAGAAAGATGTATACATACAGAATTTATGACATACATCTTAATTGAAACCACCATGACACCACCTTGAAGAAACCTTGAAACAACTTGAAAAACAGAAAAAGCATCGATAGTATAATGAAAACAAACAATCGACTAGTCCCCCCCCGAAGTCATCACCTTCTCCGCCCCTGCCGGTACCGATGCCTCTTCAGCACGCCTTCTCCGCCACCGCTGCAGCAAGGCGGCGAGGGTAAAGGCCACAGCCGCGCCCGAAAGAACAGTTGCGACAAGCATATCCGTGTGGAATGCCCGTCCGTACGTCCCACGAACCTTGCTCAGGTCATCGTCGGCACGTCTCATACTCGCACTGCGGGTGACGTGTAATGAGGACAGAGAAGGAGACGCAGGCGTCGAGTCCGTTTCTTTGCGTAGAATGGCTGTGGAGGCGGCGATGCCCAGGCTTCCTCCGAAAATGCGCAGCTGGGCGAGGATGCCCTGGGCAGATGCTATTCCCCAGGCATAACATTGTTAGTACAAATCTCTTTCCCGTCCGAATAAAGCAGAATTAAAGGATGTGTAAAAAGGGGTGAAAAGGGGTGAAAAGGGGGCGGAGGTGGGGTGGTGGAGATTCTGAGGGATGTCTTACCATAGTCTCGGGGGGGAACCTCCTGCGATGCAATAATTGTAGACGACGACACAGTGAGCCCGAATCCAAGTCCGCCAAAAACGATAAAGCCCAACAGCTTCGCCGTGTCCAGCTCCTGCACCGAGAGCGTCGTCAGCAGCCCACAGCCCAGCAGCATGAGGCACGATCCCACGAGGAGCGACTCGAGAATGACGCGCTTCCTGGCGTTGACAGCGCCGCTGAGGATGCTGCCCACGGCCACGGAGACGAGCATGGGCAGCAGCATGATGCCGGCGAGGAGCGCCGACTTGCCGCCCACAACTTGGATGCGCAGAGGCACGACGTATATGAGCAACAAGTAGGGAAAGCCGAGAAGGAGCGTGTTGAGCAGGCCGGACGAGTACATGGCGTGGTGGAAGAGACGGATGGGGAAAATGGGTGAGAAGCGCGAGGCAAAGCGTCGCTCGACGGCGTATTGCCATGCGAAGAGGGCGATCCATGATAGTATGCCCAGAGTCAGGGGCGCAATGAAGAGAGCAGAGCTCCAGTGGTTGTTGGTGCTGCTGCTTCCGCCCGCATTTTGAAAGGCAAAGACGACCAGAACCGCCGCGGCAATGGTCAGGATTGCACCCGGATAATCGAGCTCTTTCCACGAATGCCGGTGCAGGACCGGCCGATGCTCCTTCTTGGGCCAGCTCAGCAGAAACACAGCCAGCGCGACCACGCCGATCGGCCCATTGATCCAGAACACCCATCGCCACGAGGCATACTCTGTCAACAGGCCGCCGAGCACCGGGCCCAGCACACCTGCCACGGCGACGAAAAAGCCAATCATGGCGCTGATGTGAGGCCGCAGGTGCCGCGGGCTCGATTCGGGCAGCACAATCATGGCGAGCGCGTATAGGCCCGAGCCGCCGACGCCCTGGAGAGTGCGGAACGCAATCAGCTGGTGCATTGTGCGTGCGCAGCCACAGGCGACGGAGAAGCCAACAAAGAGCACGTATGCGGCGACAAGGGCGTCTCGTCGGCCGATGATGTCGGAGATGCGGGCGAAGACGACGGCGCAGCCCATGTAGGCGAGCGTGTAGGCGAGAGCGACCCAGTTCACGTTGGCGATATCCTTTAGTTCCGTGCCAATGCTGAAGAGACTGGTGGCCACGATGGAGGTGTCCATCATGGCGAGCAGAAGACCGAGGCATACGCTGGTGGAGAGCAGCCAGAACCGTGAAGCCGGTATTGTGGGCGACGGCGGCGCCTCAGGGAGACTGCTCGAGGTTATGATGCCGTCATACTGTCTGGTATCGGCTTCAAAGGCCTCATCGGGATGCTGTGATTGAGACATGTAGAAACCGGCTCCTGGATGGGCGTTTCAAGAGACTGTACTCTCGTAAAGAACCACACCAGCGCTGTAAAGGGGGGAGGGCAGTATCAGTAATTGCCTAGAGCGTGAGAAGAAGTATCATTTTGGTCCCAGCCATCAGACAGAAGATCTAAAAATCTTGACTGTGCCAAGAGAAGATGGAAGGAAGCATCAAGAAGAGAAGAGATGGCTTACACACTATATAGCGGCAAAGCCTGTGTCCTTCCTTCCCTCTTTGGCTTTATCGGCTTTCCTAAAAAGAAATAGCGAAAACAACAGGAGCAATGAGGAAAGCGTCCATGGCGTACCTAACCTCTTTAGGCATGCATACCTATCAATCGTCAAACGCTTCGCCTTGGACGGTCCAACAGCCAACAACCCTTACACCATGAAATCTTGTTTTCAAATGATAGGCCCTTGAGCCTTCATCCAGGTAGGTACGCGAGTGCGCATGAGCAGGGTAGTGGGAGGCATAGCCACCAATAGAATCGTGCCCAGCATCGCTTCTTAGATTCTGCGGATGACCTGTCATTGGAAATGTGTGTGGCAGAGGAAATATACAATGCTTTGAATCTAGGTGCCGGTATGTGCCTTCACGCCTCGGCCCCGAGTCTGTTCTTGTCTTGTTTAAGAGGCAAAGCGTCATTGGGTAATTGTGGATCGCCCAGGGGTTTAGCGGAGTTCGTGTGATGCCATGTGGGTGCGGCTTAGAGCCTTGAAGTCGGATTGGGTTTCGCCAGCGAGATGGCCTCTTTTGTTTGTCACGGCGGACAGCGACGAGTTGGCTGCAGGCGGATCGGCTCGCATTCGCTTGCTGAGCTGCCTGAGCATGGATGAGTGTGACTGTGACTGGACGCCATGGATGCCTTGGCTGGCATCTACTCCGTAGCTTCGCATCGGGCGGGCTGAGCTTCAGACGCGCCAAGGGGAGGAGCTTCGGGTATGGACAGTGTTAGATTGCCATATTAGGTAGTGGTCTAGTCGCACGTACATACGTATGCAAGTGACAGATCTGAGTTGACGTCCTCAACAAGCTGTCTTGAGTCCTTCGCCCGAGCTCCGGTTGCAGCGCATCGACACATTTTGCCAGTGCTCCTGCCAGGCTGGACAAGTTAGCTCTGCTGCTGCTGCGGCCCAGCTATGACCGATTTGATTGCGCACCTCTAACAGCGCGAGATCGAATGGAACTCTGACCCTCTCTGTGCACTCCGTGTTGATCTCGCCTTGGCGCGCAAGGCTGTTTGTTGGATTGGTGTTGGCCCTTGGAGCGGTAGACTACGGTTCCGCGCCATACCGCCAGCGACAAAGGTCCCAAACTGCGCCAGCGAAAAGACACGCAACTCTAACGTGACAAACGAGAGTGCCCTAATAAGGGGCAATTGCACAGGCACTCAGGGGAACGAAGCTGTGTGGCACACGGGGCAAAGATGACTCCGCTCGGTAGGAAGCAGAGAGGCAAGGCCGCTGTATAGTCTCGTCGGATGGGATGGCACCTATCTCACGGGCCATAAGAGGTACTTACTTGCTCTGATTCACACCAATGCTGGAAATAGTACTCCGTAGACGGGAACGTCACGGCCAAGGTGTCTCGGGTCGGTTTGGTTAGAGCCAACAGCTACCTCGTGCATCCGCATGTACGTACGGATATAAAGGCCTTACATGAAGAATCGCACCGCACTCACAAGACACCCTCAATGCCATTGCTCAGAGGTGCCACGAAATGACGACACGCTCGTACGGAGGAAAAAGTGCGTACGGACGAAGACACAATGAGTCTTGTGAATCCGTCATCAGCTTTCGTGGCTGTAGTAGGTGGGGCGCACTACAGCAGTCACGGCGTCGTTTGCACTTTGTGCGGCGTCGTCGAGAGTGAGACACCAAGACAAAGGTGAATTCATTTAAACGGAAGAGAAGGTCAGATGTGGCGCATTGAACAGAACTAAAACCTCTTCCAAAGCTCCTTCCCCTACTCTGTTACTCTGTGTGACACCGCACGTCCTGCCTCCACTTCACACGGTTTTTGGGCAATACCTAGTGCTAAGACTGCATACGAAAACGTCAAAACATCACCGGCCGCGCTCTAGTGCACAACGCTCGTATCGCCATGCATCTCGACGCATCTCGACGCATCTCGACGCATCTCAGTACCTATATCTCGCGTTTGTGGATTTGCTCGTCGAGATTTCTAGAGTCGCATGAGGCTTGGCTGCAGCAGTGCAGCTTGATGCTTATCTAGGACTTCCACTAGCTGAGAAACCCCCAGAATCGAATCGACGGAATGGCGGGCTCGCCGTTGAGATCTCTCACTTACCACCTCCGTTCCGTCTACCGTCTCATGTATAACCCATGGACAGTGTTATGAGAGGGTCTTACAAGCCAAAACTTACGTCATTTGACGGAAACTGTGCAGACCAGTAGAGGCTTTTTCGTCTTCTCTATCTCTATTTACTTTATTCTCGGCGTTCTGATTTGAGCAAAATTTCCCGCTCTGTACAGCCCCACCAAGGAAATAACGCCCAACGCCAAATTGGAACAAATTTTGGATCACCACAATTGGGGCCACTGTATCTACTCCGTGTGTAGTGACTTGTCACAGCAGGCGGGCCATTCATCTTACACCCGTATCGTAACACCTGCATGCTAACATCTACATACTCGAAGCTGAGGAACCCGCCTCATCGGTCAACCGGAACTGGTAATTACGTCTGCCGCTGTGATTGGAAGGAGACTTTCTACGGGACAAATCCTCATGTAGCGGCTGATGCGAACGTGGTACTCTGTACTAGTCCCAGGAATAGACCTGCAGGCTGCAAGTCGTCTTGCTTGACGTCCAATAGGCACAGCACATAAGTGAGCCGATCATTCAAGGCCCGGAATGGCATGCGCTAAACTGTCTGACTCGTGCCAGCGGGTCATCGAACATGGTGTTTATTTTGCTTTTCGCTTTCCAACAAGGAAGCTGGTACATACTCCGTACATATTTCTATTTCCTTGCTTTTTCCTCGTCCTGTGTTTGACTCTTCAGCCTGTATTACCAAATACTCCGTACACATCTTATTACTCCGTACATCCCAGACCTGCGTGGCTAGATTTTCTCCTCCCATACCGCGCCTCCATCAACCGACTGCAATGCCCCTAGATCGTACATCGATTCCTACGCCATCAATGACTTGGGCGCCTCAGGGCCCAGGCATAACGCCAAATCTGGCTCACACTTCCTCATGGCCTCCTGATATGCCGGCCTCTTGCTAATCTTCTCCACATATTTCAAGACGTGATCAAAGCCAGTGAGGCTGTAAGGCGTCCAGTATCGCATCGTGGTCAGCGAGAACATGAGCATCGCATCCGCCGCACTGAACTGGGTGCCCGCCAGCCACTCATTCTTGGCTAGCCTCTTGTCCAGCTCAGATAGTCCCTGGTTTAATCTCTTCTTGCTCATTTGGACCAGCCAGTGGTCGTCCGCGAACCCGGACGCGTTGGCCACCATGATCATGCTGACAGTGGGCTGGAACGTCCCGTTCGACCAGTGCCACCAGTACAGGAAGTCTGCGTATTCGGCGTCTAAGGGCTGAACCCAAAGCCTGCCGTTGCCAAATTTGTGCACAATGTACTCCATGCAGGCGCCGCTCTCGGCGAGCGTCACGTCGCCGTCCTGGATGACGGGTGATGTCCCTTGCGGGTGGAGAGCCTTGTACTCGGGCGGCGCGAGCGTTGGCGCGCGTTTGTACATTTTGAGTTCATACGGAATACTGAGCTCTTCGCAGAGCAAGGTAATGCGCTCGGATTGAGACTTTTCGAGGTGGTGGACAATGAGAGTCATGGCTGGAGGGGCTCGGGTGGAGGTGACAAAAGACGTTGCTTGTTGCTTTGTTGCTTTGTTGCTTGGTTTCTTTCTTTTGGGGTCTCTTTGTGAGGTTAGTGGGAGATCTGGGGTTGTTTTCAGGAGCTATTGGGGGGAGCAAAATACGGTGACGCGAAGCTGTGCCAGTGCGCGCCAAAAATAGGCAAAACTGAAGGGGGTTCTGCGACGCAAGTCACGTGGTCTTATGTAGTGAGAGAGGACTACATACCAGGTAAGGTAGGTACATATTTAGGTATGTACATAAACACTGTACTGCACACCTACGTACACATCTGTCATGGTCACCTATCTACCCATCCACTGCTCAGACTTGCCCCCCTCGGCAGGGGGGCCTTGCCTTCGGCGATCCTTCGGGGGCCCTCCGGGGCGCTGCCGCGGGCTGTCCTCGCTGCGCTTGTCTTGTCACAAACTCTGTTACTATTAATCCATGATCTCTCACTGAAGCCATGGACTTCGCTCCGTTTACCAGCTCAATCAATTCTAGCGTACGTTCTATAGCCAACTACATATGTCACCTGCCACGTGGTGCCCATCCGCCTTCGCTATGAAGCCTCTTCAAGCGTCACCGTAGATGTCCTCGCTGCTTGCGTCACCGTGCTCCTCATCATTGTCAATCCCTTAATTCGTGACCTCTTCGTTCATACCAGTGCGCATGACCAGATTCATCACGTCTTGATCTTTCTTGCGCCTCTCGAGGTTAGCCAGCCGGTTCGCGTTGGGCGGCGTTGTGATGTCTTGCAGGTCGATGGGGCAATCGAACATAATGCCGTCCAAACTTCTGACACGAGAGACCGCAACGTACGTAAGTCTCGGACTAAAGTCCTTGCCCGAGGTACACGGCGAGATGTCCGTATTGGTCAACCATCCGAGACTGAGCGTACGATTGTAGTGGTTCATTCTCGGATCGTTCCTCGGGCCGTTATATACACCGTAGGCGGGGTTCCAAGTAAGGACGATCATCGGTTGTGGGTGCGTGTCCTTGGTATAGTGAAACCGGTAACGCTTGTCTTCAACTAGCTTTGAAGTGTGCATTCTTGGGGAGGTGAAACATGCATACCTTTTCTCCATTCAACTGCTCTGGCCTGGCGTCATCTCCATCCACGTTCTCTGGCCTGGCGTTAGCCGTCCTCAGGCAGTAGCTGTCAGTGCACATATGAACCTGTACTCGGTTCAAAATCGCTGACAGATTGAGGAGCGTGAAGTCTTCATGACGGATGAGCGGATTCGTGTCCTGAGCTGGTGGTACGCCGACAGTGTGGTTCCACGAAGTCACCTTGTCCTTGAAGAAGTCAAGGAATGTCCTCTCCGCATCCGCAGCCGCAACCGCGTCGCCGTCCTTGACATCCAGAGTTGGGCAGTCACGTAGCCAGAGGAGCATGTGAACATGGGGACCGCCGCGTGCCTGGAACTCAACTCGCCACCAGGAGTCCACGATATCGAACTTTTTGGCGATTACGTCCTTCATGAAACTCTGAAACCTGTTCATGAAATGGTAAGCCGTGATATGTGGGTTATTCTTCAGGTTAATGGCGGCGATCTTCATCTTCTGCTCATTAGTCCCTGCCGCCCAGGCCTCGTAGTCGGGCATCAACTTTGCCAGCGACTCCCAGTGTAAGTCGGCCGCGGAGAAAGTCATGAACAACGATGGGCATCCAAGTCCACGGACCATAG